>VOMN01042810.1:0-41278 GCA_014899125.1 Orchestia grillus
CAGTTCAAGTGTCCCGGTTGGTGAGCCAGGCGTCACCGAACTCACAGCTGTGAGCAGTTCAAGTGTCCTGGTTGATGAGCCAGCTTCATCGAACTCACAGCTGTGAACAGTTCAAGTGTCCTGGTTGATGAGCCAGCTTCACCGAACTCACAGCTGTGAGCAGTTCAAGTGTCCTGGTTGGTGAGCCAGCTTCACCGTTGTTAGACTGAATGCGAGTGCAAATAAGGGATGAACTTGCAGTCAAATGCCATCTAGAGCCTCACTTAAATTGCTAGCAAATTGACTCAGAGCAAAATTAAATCGTAAATTGAAAAACAGTTAAATTACAAAGCCATTGACTACGGACGAGCAACACGTTCAGCACGGCCGGCTAAACACTAAGCATCACTACAAGTTGTAGCTTAGTATTTATTACCTCTAACCGTACCAAAGCCTTCAACAAATCTCCGTGTTACTTTGCATTTGTCATCTCCCTGCGCAGCATAGCATTCATTACCTCTCCGTACAATTTAGCATTCATTACCTCTCTGTACAACTTAGCATTCATCGCCTCTCCGTACAACTTAGCATTCATCACCTCTCCGTATAACTTTATCTCCTCTCTGGGCAGTATGGCATTCAGTACTTTTACTGTCCATTTCGATTTAGTTCTGCAGTTTAATTAATCGTACTCAATCAGCTTTATGACTCTGTGATTGACGACTACCAGTTTTTAAGGCTGAATATCTAGTCTCGAGTCTCAATTCGTTGATAATTTTATTTTCCGATACGAACTTATCTGAGAATTTTGGTCCGTCCGATGAGCTTCATTAAGTCGATAATTTTGGGGAGACTTTTTCCTTCAAAGTAGGGACACAAAATGAGCTAACGTTCCCGCCCGCAGCGGCGCTCAACGCTCTTTTTCGTCAATAAACTCGCATCATTTTGAGCTAGGAACACCTCATATGCTACTGCAGTAGTGAAGGGAGACAACCTCCTGGAGGCTTCTGTGGGCAAACGTTCATAAAAATGCAGTAAACTGGATACGATAAGGTGTACCATTAATTAATTTATCTGAGGCTGGTATTGCCAAATGTTGCTACAAATGCTGTAAACTAGGTACTGCAATACTCGGACTCGGACTAGCACATACTGAAGGACTCGGTGCACGGTGGTTCTCGCGAACGAGAATAAAAATACAGTAAGCTGGATAAAGACTTTTATGAGTCAATTAAATTTTAAAGTGACCAAAGATAATTGGTTCGATAAACTGTTTTAGCCAGTAAAACTAACATTCGAACAGTTTTCTCGTAGCTTTTGAAGTCTTTGACTAAGAAGAGCATGAGACTATTTTATTCGTCCTTCCTTGGCCTCTTCCGATGTAATCCGACCATTGCCGAGCGTGCGCATACATCCGAAATAAATGAACAAGGGGTGTGAAAACTATAAGTTTTCTTCAGATAACGTGCTGAGGAAGACGTTACCTACTAACAGCTCACACAAATTAACTGAGTGCCTGCAACGGAATCACAATGTAGACTGATCGGAAGCTGCAGCTTTATAGCTGCATCATACATTTACAATTCAAAATATTAGGTGGATATTCAATAATTACACATGAGAATTAAAATGAGGTAAGATTACATGAGGCTCTAATAATTTACCTTCTCAAAACATACCCGAAGAATCCGGTCCTCTGGTGCGGTAAAAAATTAGGCCTTGATCAAGTCCGGCCTATGCTGACGTCCAACCCTACTCTAGCATGGGCGATCTAAAAGTTTGCAGTCGGGTCTTCATTTCAGTTCAGAGCTGATTCCAAAGCAATTAATGGTCAGATTTTTACCAGATTCAGCGGCCTGCGTACAAATGATAAGAAATAAACTTGACTCACGCACTGAATTTCTGATGGGAGTACCAGTCATAGGTTAGTATAGGTTTCAAACTCGTTTTCATCGATGAATATTATACACTTTCAAAACGAACGTTCACTTTCGACTTAAAGAATGAGTGAAGAGCGGCTACAGAGTAGAAGAGAACAGAACAAAAAGATTTTTTTACCCTGTTTACTGCACTCATTTGGGTACGCAGTGGAGGCATATGAACAAGACAACTTTCTTCAGCACGTGCTCACCATCCCATCCGTAAGGTACGTGGACACATCTGTGCTTAGTAAATGTTCAAAATAAAGCGCACTAGCTGTGAACCACTGTGAATCCCAGAGCATTCTGAACAACAGACTCAGTTTGGGAGTTTTAGGCAGAAAAACGATGCTAAATGGCCTAAGAGGCAAGGCTGTTGGCGATCAACTCTAATATTTTTTGCAATTTGTTTTGTATGAGTAAATGTCAAAGTGCGCCGGGGAAGAAGGGGCGGCTGCCAACGCTTAGGTTGGGAAGCCTTTTATGGGCGCCTCCCATTAACTAGGCCACCTCTCCGTCTTGCCAATGATATCTGCAACTAAAAACTATCATCGAAGACTCCTACGTGTGACGATGATGTCACCAATGATACTTAAGGGGAAGTGAAGGAATCATTTACGAATCATGTACAGGCCACTAAATATTATCATTGATTATTCGTTTGTGCTACGGAGACGTAATCAACGATTTTTGGAAGAAAGTGAAGGAATAATGTACGAACAATATATAAGCCGCTAAAAAATATCATTGATAATTCTTATGTAACTCGATGATGTCACCAATGATATTTGAATTAAAGGAATTACTTGCGAATCCTAAATGCAACGATGATGTTACCGATGAATCTTTAATTGAAACGAAAAAATACGAAAACCTTGCACATTTGCTACTCTGATATCACCCGATTGTTTCTTACAGATAAAAGTTAAAAATTGTCAATACATTTAATTCAATTCCAAGGACTTTGAGAGATTATCGAAGTATGATAGTATAAGAGTTCTTTGATCGAAATATTTGTAAAATCACGATAATCGAGGAGTTTTAACTTAGACTTTATTCACGATCTGATTCAAGAGAATACAAGCTAGTACAAAAACTCACGACCCAAACTTTTAGAGATGTAAAACGTGGTTCATTTTTACGTTCGGGACTTGATGCTTAGGAAATTAGCAAAAAAATGTCCATTGCAGTTTGAACAGAGGAGGTGCAGGATGACGCTCTGGGCCATGGCAATTGGCCCACGTTCATGAGAGCGAATTTAGGAGGCGCTGCTACTTGCCTGCCAGATTGAAAATTTTCTGTTAAAAAGCACAAAAACCAACTTTTCCACTTCATGGATGAAAGAAGCGTTGGAAACGCTTAAAAATTTGGTGTTACGGCCCACTGCTTAGTGGTTTTCGGTAGCATTAGATGGTTTTAAAAACTTTTGTCATTGATGGAAGAAATATTGCACACATTTCAAAACTTTTGTGTCGTGAGCTCTCCACGTGAGGGCTCACATCAGCTTTAGACGCTTCAAAAACTCTTGGGCGACAATATTTCTTTTTGGTTAATTCGAGTATAATTTGTTAGTTTAAATATGGAATTGCTATGCTAGTCATTGGAAGGCCACGGACATAGAGGTATTCGTTGCGTAGTATATATTTCTTAGATGCCTCAATGACGAAATGTAGATGATAGTGACTCAAGGACTGATAGTAATGGGACGATCGTGAACTGTATTTCTCAATTTGCTTCTCTTTGATTAAGAAGTAATTACACTCTTTTTATTAAGAAAAATACTCTTTTTCCTACTTGGTACTACAACTAAAACTTAGTACTAAATTTTCAAAGATGAATACTCATTTTTGAAAATTAAAAAGCATTAGTGGTCTCGAGTTACTTTTCTCAGTGAAAATTTGATATCCCACTCATGGGCTTTACAGAATTTGAAAATGTTGATCAAATATACAAGACAACTTTTTCCAAACACCGCATTTTGTCTGGTAAATCTCACAGAACTTTTAATAGGCTGCACTAGTTCTCTAATTGCGATGGCTCGAGGAGAAAGTGAGTGCTGCAGAACCATGAAGAATTTTAGCCCCACCCTTTCAGGATGAACTCATACAAAAAGTATGATTCATGAACACTTTGTACGCTAATTACGTGCGAGGCATACCATGCAGGATTATATGTTAGTGAGAGGAACTCTGAAGATGTAATAAAGCAATATAATAGAGAGCGGCACCATTGACCAAAACGCAAAAAAATGAAGAACAGTTAAGAAAATTTCAATTTAATCGTCCGTGACGCAATCCAGAATGCAGGGCGGTTACTTAGCGTTCCCTTCACCACTTAATGTTCTTTTACCCTCCACCTTCCACAACGAGCACCAAGTTTAATTCGAATAAACGAAATCGCACAAGGGTTAGTTACACTGTCCATTAATCCTGAGATTGAAGTAAAAGAAATTGGGAAATAGTGGCTCCCCTTCCAACGTTCTTATTCTGGACAGTTGTATTTAACCTGAAATTACCTACGGCACTAACCACGCCAATTTCTACGTGTGTATCAATACAAGGCCGAAGATGGGAACAAGCATACGTCAACGCCTTGAGTACAG
Organism: Orchestia grillus; assembly: GCA_014899125.1. Taxonomy (NCBI): domain Eukaryota; kingdom Metazoa; phylum Arthropoda; class Malacostraca; order Amphipoda; family Talitridae; genus Orchestia; species Orchestia grillus. The sequence continues at coordinate 4,501 of VOMN01042810.1, forward strand.
TTGAATAGAGCTTCCTTGGTGTGAGCCTCGAGAGGTTGATAGCACTCATACTAAATGGACTTGGAAATATTGGGTAAGTATAACTCTAGACAACGAAAAGAATACACCAGCAGCCTCAGATCATGGCACAGATGAGTTGATAGACTAGTACGTCAAAACTGAACCAATGATGAAAATTCAAACGACTATGAGAACCAACCTGGTCCATTAACACTAACAAATTAATTGAAGAACAGCAAGCACTCCGTCTCCACTGATGGAATACTTACTGAATAATTCCATAACTAACAAAATGACCAAATTGGTCATGGGCAGTCTAGTTCTTTTATGTACCTCTGTGTGAACCTCGACACGTCATTGTGGGATCATGTCCTGAGCGTGGGCGTTAAAACGACCTAGATGTCAACTTGATTTGCATTCTAAGTTGATGTGGGTTTCTTTTTTTATCCCTTGGGGATTATTTATTTTCCTTCAGATTCGGCCCCTCTACATACAGGATATTCGAGATAAATTTGACAGTAATTCAATTTGCTATTTTTTCTCGTGTGTTGAACATATTTACATATACTAATTAGGCGTCATTTAAAAGTTTGTACCCAGTCATACTATATAATAACGGCCCAGTGTTGCTTGGTCGGTTGGTCCGTCCGTCCTTCTCTCTGGCACGCTCTTACGAATTTAGATAGGAGAAAATTCCCGAGTTTGTTTTCCTAATCAGCGAGACTCTCAAAGAAGGTAGCCCGTATCAGTGATACTGAAAATAACATTATTTCATGTCCGATTTAGCGTAAATAAGAGGGTATCTTTAAGAAATTAACATCAATCATCCCGCCATGTTTGGCGGGCCGCTTCTACCAGTTCATTCATTTACGTGATGGCAGCAAGAGTGGGCGATTGGAAACCACTTGCAAATTGGAAGAGAATAATCTGCACCATGATGACCCGTTCAGGGTATAGAAATATGAATGAAAAACTTTCGTCGCATTCAAAAATCCAAGACTCAAAATAGCAGTCCAAAGGATACACCTCATGTAATGCAAGCCAAATTTTCTCAACATACGATAGTTTACGGATGTGTCCCCAGTGTGGGTCATGTGATGCATCCTGATTTTTTCAAAAAGGATTTCAGGCTCCATTTGGTTGCTAACGGTAATGGTGCTGCAGTAGGATTCTGTTTCTTGCCTCACCTCTTCGGAAAATTGGAAACGATTGTCAGAGAATTTTCACGACTTCAACAGTCCTAATGTTTGGCCACCTGACTCCCCAGATCTGAACACGATAATCTGATGGACTACGTATGTATGCGGTGCGGTTGAAGAAGATACTAATTGCTGAGCCAGTGATACAAAAGCTCAGCTGATCCTCGGAATTGGGACAGTTTTTGAGACCCTCATAAGGAAAACTGTGAAATTTCCTAGGTCCGAATTTTAGAGCTTGATCGAGGCCGCGATCGAAGCAAATTGTAGCATTGAAATAATTTAAATACTTGTGCCAGTAATATTCCTTTTTAATGCACTAATTTTGACCATTGCCAAGTACTTTTTCCATAAAAAAACAGTCAAATTTATTCCAAATTCATGTGGATATAAAATTGGGATTCATGTGCCGTAAGCTAGCGAATGTGTTTTTCTATCTACAGCTTATCAAGGGAAGTTTACTGTCGTAGCCTTTTCCTCGATTTAAATACGTACAATATGTCCCACAAAACCCGAACCGAGTATTTTTTTCTCCTTATCAGTAATAACATCATAAGAATACCATAGGCTTTTAATTTTTAGAAAAATTATCCTTCAAAATGCAGCTCACAAGGAATCAACGAGTGTTTATCGTGAAGTATTACATTAAAACAAATAGTTACGAACAGATGAAAGAAAAAATTCGAAGAAGAATTTCTCGATAGAACGTCTCCTACGAAGAGCACTATTCACGATACAGTGCACAAATTTCAAATATAAAATCAAATGTTTACACATCACCACCACCAACCATAGCCGAGTTAAAACTACGCATTACAACCGAAATGGACGTTCTAAAGAATAACCCACTTATGATAAGGCGGGTTCTGAGGAATATGAGAGACAATTGTCAGAAATGCCTCGATAAGTTCCAGTTTATTTTGATCAATGAACAATAATTGTTCTTATTATTCGACTTAATAAGGCCTTTTCCGTAGGTTAATTTTGAGGGATAATTTTACTAGAAATTCAATGCTTATGGTATCCTTATGATAGAATTACTGATAGGGAGAAAAAAATACTCCGCTCGTGTTTTTGTGGGACATACTGTATAATCTGAACAGAATGCTTAATGTGCTGTAGTTCTAGGTTGCATGAGTTTTTGTACTACAAACATATGAACAATGAAGAGAGCCCACGCTGAGATGCCCCTTCATACTGAACACGCTTGATCAACATGCAAAATGCTGGGTTATTTTCGTTTGCAAGTTACAGCCAGAGCATCACAAAGACGACACGGAAAAATTTTGCCTTATTCAGTCTTTCTTGAGTGAAAAGTGACTGATGGTATCTAGGATACTAAAGACAGTGGGCTGCGTGAACAATGGTGGTCACCTCCATTATGTCCACAGCCAACAGTAAGGGCTCATATAAACTTCACTGGACGTTTTTCAGATCTATTCATAATTGTGACGCAAAGTTTTCGAAAAGACTTCTAGGTTTCGAGCACCATGCACTTTGCCAGTTCATCATAATGAACATGACCCAATGACCAAAATAAAATTTCACTTAATTTATCTATTTTACATTAGAGCTAACGAAAAAACGAATAAAGCCAAATTCTAGTAGGAACTCATGATATCCCTTCCCGGTAACAGTGGTAAAATCAATTAGAATTAGAATTAGTTCAAATCTATCTTTTACAGCCTCGACATGCGTGTGTTATTTTACAGTTCACGTTGCAGGTATGCACGCGTTTTGGATTATGGGATGTATTGCAACGTTAGTGTTGATGGTTGTGGTAAGAACTACAAAGCTAGTTTCAAAAGTAATACAGCCTGAGTACCTCTTGGCATTTAAAAACGGGGTCTCCTACCTAAATTGGCCACCTTTGGCCTTCGAAAATATAAAAAACTTGCAAATGATCGCCCCATAACAAAAGATGGACGGTCTTATCCTCTTCTTCACAGCTGTCACGGCTGTGGAATTCTTAAATGCAATAGGTGCAGAAAATCAAAGAATAGGCTATAAAATAATACGTTGGCGTAAACCAAAGAATATAATACAAATTTAAAATTCAGAGTGTATAGTATTAATCTAGGAAACAAAATAATATACCATAAATCTAGAACACAAAAGCTATCCAGTGATTCAAGTGATCAAAACGACAAATCGTAAGCCAAAAAAACCAACGACTTTACCATGAACTAAGAGAACACAAGAATGCAATACAAATATACTAAGCCAAAGAATATGCCTTGATGCAACTTGACATAAAAATCTAGCATGAATCTAGGAAGCCATGGACAGTTCCATCAACCAACATGACAATATCACATATCTAAAAAAACAAAGACAATGTCATGAACCAAGATAACCCAAGAATATATCATATCATGATCTAGAAAGCCAAAGACAATGTCAGGAACCAAGATAAGACAAAAATATATCAAATCCCTAATCTAGGAAACCCAACACATTACATGGGCCAAGATAACACGCGAATATACCATATCTTAAATCTAGAAAACCAAAGCATTAACCCGCAAAGGAGTCACCTTGGCAACAACAAAAAATGGCTGTCGAGGCCAGTTGCAACGGGAAACCCGGTCATTTTTTCTCCGGCGAGCCTTGCTTGAGTGCTGAAAAGAAAACGGCTGCGCATTTGCACAAGATGCTTGAATGCAGAACGTATGTTGGTGCATAGATTTGAATGTACATCGGTAAACAATAGGGGGATAAAAGTAATTGTATGCGTGAGATTTTATATTTGATTAAACAGCTAGCTAAACAACATTCGTAGAACTCACGCAGAATAAACATTTTATGGTGTTGAGTGAAAATATTAAACAACTGTTCTCATTTTACAGGTACATGATCTCATACACTCACAAATACGAGATAACCCGGTCAAGAAGTGTGTCGCACCCTGGTAAAATGTAGATATTATTTTCAGATTATTTTAAAAGTTTCCTCAAAACCAATTAGAAGAAACAAATATTGTAACAAGAGTTATGATCAGAGTCACTGGCCGTCAGTACCGCACCTGCCCTCGACGACAACAAGCATGAAAAGTCCCGCTGGAAAAAAGCCAACAAAACAAACCTCCGTCTATGACATAGGGTAGGTTACAGGCTTGTATCGGGCTGGGAAATTCGCTAGAAAAGTGTCTCAAATTATGGCCATGGAACTCAGGACTGTAAAGGACAATTGCTCAGGCGAAAAAAATACGGCGAATGGAGTCATTTAGTGGAAATAATAGCAGAACTAGAATTTTAAATATTCGAGATAGGCGTTCTCTGAAACGATTGGTGGAAGGAAACTGGTGAAAAAGTACTTAACAATTGACTAACATGTTTAACAAAATGTTTAACAAAGGTCCTACGAAAATTTCTGCTAGCACCATGCGGCGAGAACTGAATGAAATGGGCCTAAGGAGTTGCGCAGCTACCTGGAAACCATTGATCAGTAAAGCTGATCGAACGAAACGGCTCCAATTTGTAACATACTACAAAGATTGGACTGTAGAGCGATGGACACGCGTCCTATAGTCAGATAAATCAAGGTTCAACTAACCTCAGAACGATGGCAGAGTTAGAACGAGACAGGCAGCCCATGAAGCTTGGATCCTTCATGCATCGCTCACACAAAACAGTTTTCGAAGATAGTGAGATGATCTGTAGGGGTTTCACATGGTCGAGATTAGGTTTAGCAGCCTAATCTTAAAAATTCCGTAGAGAATGTAAGACTTCTTTGTCTTTCGGTCTCACGTCCTTTATGCGACTGTATACTGCAACGGCTCATCAATGATTGACTGTGTAATTCCACGTCGAACCAAGTTGAAGTTTTTTTACAAAACATCTATAATGTTCTGCAAGGCATTCAGTTACGATGTCGCCAGAAAAGTATCCTTACCAACTTGTGAATTATTTTATCGTAAAATGGTTAAATACTTTTGTTACGTGTCATATATGATTTTACTATGAATAAAGCCTATCACTTATAAAGTTCCATACTTTGTTTTCCAATTAAACTTTGTTCACTTTGTATCTGTTAAAATTTTAAGAAAGTTTGCTCGCTAGACATTGAATAAAAGAGGGAGTATAAAGTGATTAGTAACTTGTGTTGGTGCGCTTACTATGTAGGACTCATATTGGTGCTGATGCACTCGTTGACGTTTCTATAGGCACATTGGAGTCCAAATTTGTATGTACAGGGATTGTCTGATGCTCGCATTGGATTTGAATTTCACAGAAATGCATGTTGTAGAGCATGGTTGCGAACATGCCAATGCATCAATTATCATTACATTCGTGCGTTATGAGCGCAAATAAGCAAGTACATTTTACTTTCCAGAATATTTATATCGACGCTATATTGATGAGCTATTTGATTTGTATATGAATACTCTTCTAGGCACGTGTGGCGCAGTCAGATGATTAATAACATCTACAGCATGAATAAAATTTCTCTTGTAGAGTAATATAAGGAAAAGATATTAGCAAATTATTATGCCGGGCGTTCGCTCTACGAGATTCTAGTAGCATCAGATTAAAATTGGCGCAATCGATTGATCACAACACGGTAAGTTTGCGAACAACGTTAGCAATTCAGGGGGCTCATAGAGTCCCAACACAGCTTTAAAATTTCATCACAAAAGTAATTCATGAGCGATAAACATTTGAATTCTTACATCATACAGTAAGATACAAATAAACTTTGATAACCACGCTCAGAATGGAATAAATCAAATTGATGTATCCCATCGTGGGCTTCATAAAGAACTTTAAGAGTGTATTTCTTTCATTGCTTGGGTGAGGCTAGTTTGAGGAAAATCACCCAACGCCGCCATCAGCTGCAGGTAAATGTCAAAATTACCCTGATGCAGCGGATTCTCCTTGGTCCTGAGACTGGGAAATTTTGTCAGGCGATGGGGTAGCAGCTTTGATGAACGTAAAATGCGTGGATAAATAACTCATTATTCTCAGTTTAAATATTTTTATTTAACAGTGAGCAAGAGAGGTGGCTCGTTTTTTGCAGCTTCGGAGTTTTAAGCCAAAATGCTAGTCAACGATGCAAGCTTGGCTATTAAGTGAATGAATATGAACTGACACAAACTAGCATAAATAAGTTACATCGCTCTTTTCCTACCGCAGAATTCTTGCCCGGAAAGAATAAACCGCAATGATTATTTTTCGCAGGCTCGAGGGGCCGGTCCCATGATGTAGTTAACATGATTGACTTTTTATAGCCTAACTGGCCTACAACTTATTCGGTTGCTGAAATCCAGCGAGCAAGTTTTTCTCATCGGCTTCGGAGGGCGGGAATTAGTCTTCGACATGGGCGAGAGAGAATAGACTTCTTCTAAATCCAGCGCGTATCATTAAAATTCTTCCATTATAGATATCATCATGCGAGAAGCAACTTTCTGCCGAATTTTCAGCAGCGATCAAAGAAAATTGAAGCAATTAAGCCACTTTGTCTCCTCCTCTCCCCCCCATCATTCTCCCCCATCAGGTGCAGCGCTGCCACCTATGTCTGCAAGACTCCTTTCCTCTTCGCCGTCCTCGCATATATTTTACTGCAGCGACCGATGGAGAGACTCGCATTAGTCTACTGACTTTTTATGTTGAATATTCATATTCCTCTGAGCAATTTATAACTATATGCAAGTGCATGAGCGCACAAATAGGGAAATATTGATGAAATATATTACGAATATAAGAGCAAATGGCTCCTTAATTTAAAAATGTGCTGAGGAGTAATGTGAGATATAGTTCTTATTTCTGAAACCATTGGTTTTAGTACCATGTTTCGTCCGCATTACAGCAACGTGTAATATCGTTTCAATGTAATGAGGCGTATTTTAATTTCACTTCATTTTACCATTAGATTGTTTATGTTTGTGGTATGAAAAACTATGCAAAAGCAAAGAATATCAATCAAGCTATATAAGAAAAAGTTAAAAAAAGCCACTGACAAGCGCATGCAGATGAAGATAAGCCCACTGCTACGGAGCGAGCTATGAGACCTAAGGAAACAGTTCGGTGAGCATGTAAAGAGAATGTGACACAACTCAATCTGTTGTTCTTTGTAGCTTGTAAGAAATTTATGAGAAATATTGTTTCATATCTAATCTGAAATCATCATGATTGCACGCATGCAATTACTCGTTAAATTTATCACTCGTAAATGCTAGAACTGTTCTTATAATAAATATCAATTAAGATTGCCAAAACAATACGAAATCGTAGCACTGTATTTGAAATGGATAGTAATTAGGGTAAACGACAAACACGGTAGCGGTTGGTCATTAAGAGCGACTTCTCCTTGCAGCTTGAAGCCCTGATAACTTCTGATAAGAAGTTGATCGACAGCACGACACCCCAATCCTGATTTCAGTATTGCTAGGTTTCGTTCATTCCTAAGCAAACTACTAAGCTCAACGTGTAAATACGATTATTAGCTAATCAGTTGCAATGTCTGTTTGTAGTCGGCCAAATTATAAGCCCCTTCGAATATCAGGAGTGGAAGACCAAAAAGAGCTTCAAGTTCGACTGTACGACTGAGTTGGCCCACTAACGGTACATTTCGTCGAATTTTTGCATTTCTAATTCGATCATGCCAAATAGTTTTAAACCTCAGGCAGAAAATTTCTTTCCAAGAAAGATTCATGACGTGGAAGAAATTAGCATTCGCACAGGACGTGCGAGGGCTGAAGCTTGAATGAAAAATTGGTTGGAGTGGCTGCATAACTGCCCCGGACTCGAATTCTGAATAATTCAGCCCTGTAAAGCGTCGCTTCAGCGAGAGTAATTGCATGAAACGCTCTCTGTAAATATTGGGTTGGCCAAACAGTTGGTTCAGTTTTTGTCGATTCCAAACTTTCCTAACAACGCAACGGGCTTTTTGGCCGACCCGATGTATGAGCTAAAACGTAAGCCGTATTCATATTTTTATCAGACCTCGTGCTATAGTGATTGATTGCCTGAAAGCGTTAAATCTTCCGTAGGTTTAAAGTTTGCCCTGCGGCAGGGCGAGCGTGTACGTCCTGTTCTACAAGGATAAAATGCTCGAAATTGCACAAACAACACTCCTTAAGACTTCTGCTGTACGATTCTCTTAGATCTCTGGGGAAATTTTCCTCTATATTACTTAAAATCATCGCCCGCAGCACGGAGCACCACGTCGAAGAAGACAGAATCTGCTCTTCGCGAAGACAGCCTCGAGGTAAAATTGAGCTCTAGCATTTAGTTCCTAGCTGGAAAGTTTAGATGTTAATATGGCCCAAAAAAAGTTATGCTTTTAGCGTTGTTTCATTTATGAATAAAAACTAGAAATTATTTGTTTTTTCTCATTTAAGATTTAGGGGAGATTAAATAGATAGCTGTCTTTAGCTGCGTGAAAGCAAGAGGGGTCTGAAGTGCAACGTTTGATAACCAAGAAAGTCCCACAACCTTCATTGACAAAATAATAGCAATGTGCCTTAACCCTGGGTGTACTTTTTCCTCAGAAGTAAAATTGAGGAATAAATAAGCTTTGCTTAAGCAAAAGCAACTGCTCGTCGTATACGACGCATTTGCACTCAAACGTGGTGTTGCAACTCCGTAATATACGAGTAGTGGATCCCAGTGAATAATTGAGATGGAGTAGTATTGAAATGTATTCCATGTACGATATCGAAGCCATCTCTTCGACAATGTTTATTTGCTGTGTTTTTAAAGGAGTAAAAGAAGGGTGCCCTAATTTTGCGTGGCGCTTTCTATTTTGGGGTACTTAGTACATGCTAGGTTACTCGGTGTTTGAATTATTTGATCGAAATAAATGCATCTCCAGCCCGTTTGCACATTACTAGACTGGAAAAAACAGTACGTTTCTCATTAACGCTTTCAAATACATATAGTATGAGCTCAAATACAGAAATTCATTAGTGATTAGTAAATCAAATGAGAAGAAACGAGGCAGACCCATGAGGCTAAACTTCAAGATCAGAATTGGCTCACCACACTAGAAAATTGCAATTTGATATCCATGGTATATTTTCTCCAAAGTAATGATGATCCACATCCGAATCTAGTACCATCTTCAAATAATTCCCCAATAAATTTTGCCTCCTCCATGAGTCTGTATTTCTCCTCCGACAGTATGTTTTTGTTATTCAGATTATATGCAATCGTTAATATTGTTATGACGTCACGCACTCGTGACCTCCGTGACGTACAAACTTTAGCGAGTGGCATCATCACGCCACAGCACAACCCAGGATTCAGGTCGGCTTCGTCCAGATTCTATGGCCCATTCAAACTTTCAGTGTCGGTTTTCAATGAGTTCTGAGACCATGTATAAGAACAACGTTAATTGTTCTGTGTGAACATAGTTCCAATATGATGTACTCTAAGTTTTGATATGTTATTCGAAATTTTTTGAAATTAATTCTAACTCAGAATATTAATATGCATTGTAAACTCTGTTCACTCGCTAGTTTCTCCTAATAATTCGAAGAAAATCCTTTCAGTCATTTCTTTGAGTGGTCTTAACACATATTTAAAATAAAAGTAGATATGAAACGCAATTTATTCTTTCTTAGTGGACTTCCTGAAAGGTGATTCAAAGCACAACTCATTCATATCGCATCTTGGACATTCTTCAAATCGTTAACCTGAAAGTGAATCCGCCACACCAGGTACGCAAATCTCTCGTGCAAGGAAAATGAAAGTGGACTTAAAACATAAATCGACGATTTCGCTGAGGGGACGTCATGCTGTCATCACCGGAAGATCCGCTCAAGTTGCACAGCTGGCGAGCTCGCGAGCTCGACCTCAATTTTGCCTGTGGCAAAGTCGCCCAAAATCAGTGTGCGGAGAAAAGGTCACTAGTCGTAGAGGGCCGTTCGATGATGGCTGCGTATTGGTTAACTCATGCAAAGCTGCCCGCACTTGTCACTCATGAAGTGACTCAAGCTTGGTCAGAGTGGAATAGGCTTTCAGCACCTCGACCAACACCTCATTTGCCAAGCCAGCATGCATACTGAGGTAAACCAGTTCATTACTGCAGCCATCGAAGTAAACAAAAACGACGAGCCTTCAGGATGTGAGTGACAGCAGCATTTAGAAGCCAAAGTCGTTCATGACCACAATTTTTTCCACGCATCTAGACTGGTTGTTTTGAAGCTGACTGACTGATGTTAGCTGGCATTTATCGCCGTCCCTCGATCTAATTAAGGATCAGTGAGCGCTAGGAAGGTCGACTGGAAGAGGCTGACAACTCTAGCGAATGATTTTTTGAGCATTCTATGCACACGCCCACAGGCTCCCAGAAGTTTACATATTCATGAAAAAATATAGCTGTAATTGACGGTAATTTATTAAAGTAATACAATTCGATTTGACATGTCAAGCCTTACAAAGTTCACTGCAACAGAGCTTCTCTCAAAAGACAATTCTTAAATGAAGTTTCGGAGTAGAATTATTGTTAAGAGTAAAATTGCTGGAGATGACACTTTCGTTAACGAGAAACTTGTATTATTTTAGAGTCCTTGATCGTCTGCTTGTTTGAAGCTAACCGGTTGTGCGAGTAAAATTTGTCAGGAATAATAACAGTGAAAAAGAAGCATGAAAAGATGCAGAGATTATTATTGTATTGAGACACAGGGTACTTGAATTTACTGCGCAAAAACTATTTTTAGACATCTGATAAACGGTTTTTAATCCAAATTAAGATTGGAAACATTAGTAAAAAATTTGTAGGGAATGCGAAAAAATTTTAAACTTTCAGTTCCCCAATCTTAATTCTAACATGAATATAAAGTTCAATATGTCAACGACTGTGGTTTAAGCCGGTCAGGATCCATTTTAGCTATTTACACTACCTCTAATTACAATGAGAAAATAGTCAACTTCTTTTATCAAAACCTAGCCTTTAGATATTGGATACCACTTGTCTACTAATGCACACCAAAATTTGATCATTAGACCACCCGTAACCCCGTTGGTTCCAATTTTAAAGTCACTTGGTAAAGTCCAATTCTTAGTTATTTCCTAACAAATATTCAAAACAAATGAAAATAATTCATTAACTTTAGTTCTAATGAATTTTTCCCATGATACGACGGAGAACATTTATTTAATAACTTAGGTTTAAATTTCTGCCCTATATTATTACTGAAGAGTGTGCACGGTTACTAACAAGCAAGCAGGATGATCAAAGTTTTAGTACTATGTAGATAGATAATTACAGCCAGTCTCGGTGATAATGAGGAGAAAAAGAGAACTCCGTTTTCCAAAAGGTGATGAGTATCCCCCAAGCTCATAACTCGATGCTTAAATTTCTAATTAACGATATTTCCAGTCAAAGCAACTGCACTAAGGGGAAAACCTTACTTTGAGAAATGTAGAGGAAAAAGAAAATTGAAGCTAAAAGCTAGAATCAAAAAGTAGTTCTACACCCATTGCAGTATCAACTCCTACAATTGCATGCGTTTCAATTTCAACCTTCTAATGTATGCAGAGTTTAAAAATGCTTTTATCAACCACAAGAGGGGCTTATTCTGTTATTTTATCGCCAGAAAATAACTTTTTAATTCGCCAGTACTCCAGTAATCTCTAGAAGTACAAACAAAACCTTTCCTTTCAATATTCGTACTTTATATTTCCCATGATTTCAAAGCAGTAAGATAGTTCAATGAAATTTTCAGATGTGTAGTTTTTTAGGAAAATATTGACAGAGTACACTCGAAAATCTTCGAAAACTCCAAACTCAATATCATTATTCACTGACATCAAAGCTCACATAATTCTGCGTTAAAATGGGCTCATTTTCAATACTTTTAATTGTTCAATGTATCTTTTCTTTGATTGTAATAAACAAACCCATAAAACTACTAATATTAGGTTCCAGGTTTCAAAATTAAAGGGTTCGTTCTATTCGAGAGCAAACGCTGATTTTTTCACGTGCGCACAAAAACGTGGTTGTCTGCAGGCACTGTCGAAAGGAACCCTGCTGTTCCAGGACCCATGTTGAGAGCGTCGAAAGGATGGAGTTGAGTTAATGAGGAAAAGAAGGGCGAGGCCGCGCTACCGCTCTACGTATCAGACAGCTCGCTCGACTACCGCCATCGCAAAAACCAGAAAAGCACCCGATCGAACACCATGTGGGCTGGTGCTTCCCTCTGCGCCACGCTGGTCAGGATTGCATTCTATCCGTCGGTAAAGTGTGCAATGCAATCCAAGTTAAATCTGATTTATTGCCCATCGAAGTGGTATTCTGAGGATTAAACTGCTGTGGCGTTTGTTGAGGGAAATGAACTGCTGGATGAAACTGTTCTGAACGAAAGCAGTGCTCGAGTAAATGTGCCTGAGAAATGCTTTGTATTCGAAATTTTTGTTCAAATCTTATGTGTGGAAATGATATACGAGACTTACACGAAAATACCATTTGTATAAAATTGTGTGAACTATTATATAATTCTGCATCCTATAAAAGACGTAAACTAAGATGCAATGATTATGACAATGATATTGTTCGACTTTATTTGTGAATGGTTAAATGAAAAACCCATTTGTAATTGTTTTCAATTATATCACTCAATTGCGCAACATTATCAACCCACATGTCTTGGAAGTGTGTCAAGAACAATAAGAATTCAAACAATAAATTGTCCATAAAAACCAAACTTTCTCTTTACAGGGTAGTGTACTAGGTGAAGGGAATCAAAAATCAGTTACTAAGGGAATAAACCATTGGAAAGTAAGCGATGATTGTCATTGAGAGACGTTCACAGCACTCACCACTGAGCACCATGAAAGATTTTTTGAGCACCCATCTATTTTAAGGGTTGTTGTGCGAACGAACCACAGCTAAATCATGGGTGCATTTCGAAGTGGTAGTCGTAGGGTAGGTCAATAATCATAGGGATGATGCTCCTAGGAAAACAGTGCTTAGTCGGATAAAACTAAGCATTATAGTACGAGCGTAATCTTTCTAAGGAATCACCAGTATGGCTGCGAAGGTATCTGATTGCGCAAAAGCTGTTATTAGAATCAATATCTGTCGTTTGTCAGACCACTGAACTGAGCAGAAGAAGAGCAGCCAGAAAAAGCAGGTATTTGGTCATAACTGAAGTCAAGATACGCAACAACGGCTCAAATTTATGACCTCATAGAACCGCTGATAAATTCTGGTATTCGATGGTCGCGACGCTGCTTCCTCGACCGGGGCCTCATCACGTTTTATTTTAATGACCCCATGGAAAGGAGCCTAGAAGCTTCTGTAAAGTTGATACCCCATGAAATTTACATCGAAACTTAAACGGTCCATAACTACGATAGACTATACCTCATCTACGAAACTTTGACTAATCTGACAGCAATGTGAGTAGATTTGAGCTTAGATATGCTGTTAGAAACTTCCAAGACACAGTGTTATTATTGTATTTTCTACTTTATCCTGGAGCAATCACATTATAAAAAGTCATCCTGCACTTGTGCATCGATTTAAAAGAGAAATTGCCAGTATGAAATATTTTCCTTTTTCGTCGAGATTTAAGCACGAGCTAATGAGGTTTGAATTTCTTTCTCTCAAGGTGGGCTATAAGTAAGGTACCTCTTTTAAAAAATGATAAATTGTAGGTTGCACAGGTACACTAAAAAACATTAGGCTCTCCTCTTTCATTCCTTTTATAAACCTGATCTTTTTACTATATGTAGTTTCATGGCAATAATTTTTTAAAAAAAGGTGCCGGACTCATTGCTCACCCTGTGTAACGGGAACAAGAAACGCGATTTTTTTACTAGACATGACTTCCCTTCTCCCGTCCCCTCCCACGACGTCAGAGTTACTGAATTATTAATTAAATGACCACCAACCTTGTTGTTGGACTAGGGATGATTGATCCATACATTAGACTCCTCTGATGAATGAGTTATTGAAATATGCGTCGCTACGAACCATGTCAGGTTTCAGAATCGGGTCACAGACTTTCGAGTCAGTTTGAAGATGCTCAGGTGCAGAGTTCGAGTGTATTTGTCTAAATGAACGAGAATCAGTGAGTGCATACAGATGGAGTCTGATTTGTTCAGCTATACTGATGTACAGTACAGTAGGTGCAGTGCGTATTTTAGCAAGGGTGGTTCAGCATACGATGAGCACCACACCTTTAGGCCGACCTGATCTGAAACTATCACGAATATTTAGGGACGAGTATAGGAGGTAAGTCGTATGGTATGCGTAGCCTTTTAGCGAGAATATTAAGAACTTTGAATGAAAAAACAACTGATTCAACTCGGGTACAAAAGTAAGTAGATTTCACTCACTCACTAAGCACCTATACTCGTACAGGCAATAACGTCTTGTTTCTAGTACATAAATAATAGATACACCTACGTACGTATGAGCGTACGTATGGGAGTGGGCCAAAACCACAAAACTTTAATTTGTATTTGTATCATAATTTTCTATTTCCTTAGCATTTATATTAAGCAAAGCTTTATATATTCAACAAAGCTTTAAATATTAGTTTTAAATTTTAGCACCTATAAATATGAAATCAGGGAATCATGTAGCCAAATACCAAGTACCGTAAATTAAAAATGATCAATTTTTTATTTTCCCTCTACAAATGGTGCCGAAAAAAAGTGTTATAATACTATGATTGAACGTGAAGGCTTTATCAACTATTGCATTACAAATTGATTAAAAAAATACACGTTATTGTTGTTCGTTTTAACTATACGAAACAAATTATACGATGTTTCATAAGTACATAATGAGCGATTAAACTGCGATCACACTTTTTTGCGACACCGTGTATGTACATTTATACGGCAGGGATGGAATGATCGAGACGAATTTTATAATGTCTCATGCTCGACTGATAAAAGACTGGCTAAATTTTAACGCATGCGCTAGAAGCCAAAATGAATTAAATCTTTGAATTTCGTTTCTACCGAAATGCACCAAGAAAGACCGAAAGAAAACAAATTTGAAAGTTATTTTGCAAAGCTCGATGACTAAGAACAATTTAATTAGTGTTTGCATATTATTCTAAAAAAAATAGGAATAATTTTATTAAGAAGGTTTCATTTTCAAACCACCGAAAAATTATATTTTTCGATATTAAAATTGCAGTTGATACCACGTTTCAAACATTTGCATCTATGGTGATGGTTATCTATTTGATACTAAAACTTTTATCATGTTTTGTGCTTGTTTGTTATATTGCTTGCCTGTAACCGTGCACACTCTTCAGTAATAACCTAAGGCAGAAATTCAAGGCTAATCTCATAGCAATTAAATAAGTTTTTTCCATGTTATGGTTACGGTTGATTGGGACTCAACTGAACGAATTGTTTTCTCTGGCTTTGGATATTTCTAAGGAAATAAAAAAGACTCATTGAAGGCTCAAACGGGACTTGAAAATTGTGACCTTCAACGGATTACGAGTGGTCTAGCACTGATTAAAGGGAATATCTTTATCGGAAAATCCACTTTCTCTGAACAGATTATATTTTTCAACATGCATTTTTAAAACCAGCTGAACATACGAGCCCAAAAATGACTTAAAGCACTGGACAGGCTTGGACGGTCTTAATTGGTATTATGTTTCAGCGTGAACATTTACTAGAAAAAACGATACTGTTGAAGCGAACTGTAGATAATTATTCTTCATGGGATAGCCGCTTAAATATCAAAATTAAGCTACCAGTTGTTCATGTGTATTTACTGCAAATTCTTCTACGACAGGACTATTTAAAGAATTTCAAAGAGAACTATATTTGGGAGTACGAACACGTCTGCAAAACTCGTGAAAGGTTGTTTATTGTGACCGGCTCCAGAGCGGTAGCATGGACAAGATATACCGAGTCAGAGACAAAGCCTGTGTTTATACTCAGCAAATTTGGAGGCTCTAGGCTGCCATTTACAGCCAATTTTTTCGATGCGGAAAGATAGTTCTCGATTTATTAGACTTTTGTTCAGTCGGCTCAAAGCTCCTTGGTCCGGGTTTTCTTCAGCCTTTCCAGTGGCCTTTTGTTGCTTCAATGAAAACGTATTGTCTCCGTGTGTTGTTATGGCAGCTAAAACCTGGGAAGAGTCCGGCGGCACCTTTTGGTGCAGTAGCCTTGTTCGCGTGCATTGTTCTTGCATGAGCTGTATGGAAGGACTCAACATGACGAAAAACATGACTATTCCTTGAGTTTACCGCATGATTGTCCTCTTGTGGGAGGCTATGCTCGTGGTAATATCACACTGTAGTGCTTGTAGGCATTTAGCACACAATTTGGGCTCAGAAATTTAAAATGTAAATCTAAAATTGTCTAATTATAATGTTTTTTATCAGCAAAATATCAACAATAGAATTGAGACAATAATAGCAATGAAAATGTGAGTAACTTACAGTGCGTCGTTCATGTTGCGGAACGCACGTGTATCGATATTCTTTTAACCCAAATATCTCTAATAAGAGATTTTGATGAACAGTGAAATAACCTCCCAGGACGAAAATTACTCACATGCTTCTAATATGGAGGAAGACCTCCACGAGCACTAATAATGACTGCAATTCTTCTCTGCATTGAGTCCACAATTGTCCTAATGTACACATGGTATATTTTCAACCCCCCTTGCAGCAACTGATGTAGTGCAGCCGCAGTAGGTGAACGATCTTCTCGACGTCGAGCTTGGCGTTCTAGATGGTCCCACAAACTTTTTATTGGGTTCATGTCTGGAGGCTTAGCTGACCAATATAAATACATGACATATCTTGAATGACTACTATGCCAATTATTGACAGTTCTAGCCCGAAGTACCCGGCGGTTGTCATCCTGAAAGATAGGCAAATCTAAGTGCCTTTTTTCATTCAGATATTGTGCAATGCACAATACTTGGTTATCCAGCAGCTCAATGTGACCATGTTATCTAGCAGCTCAGTTTGACGGATACCTTAACTAGAAGACCCGCCTGTGTGTATTTTAAACAGCCCCAGAACATGACAAACCCACCTGCTCCTTGTATGGCCTTGCACACAGGGTTCATTGAAGGCTTCACGAGGTTTTCGATGAACACGACGGCAGGTATCCTTGCCATAAAGGCCGAATCGTGATTTATTTGGCCTCATGACACTGTTACTCTCCTCTAAAGTCCAATGTACGTGTGCTTTGGCCATATTTAAACGAATCGTCTCGTGGGCAGGAGTTAACATCGGCCGTTTAAGAGCCACTTTCCTCCATATATCCATTGCATTGAGTTTCCTAAGAAGAATTTGTTCAAAAACAGCAGATGAAGGGCCTTCACTGACTTAGTTACATTCTTGATGCAAAGCGATTCCGGGCAACAATTCGGGACTCACAGAGGTGATTCCCATCGGTTAACATTTTCTTTCCGCCACAATCTAGGTTTGTATTGCTTTATGTACTGGATTGTGATTATAACACCCGCATAACAGTACTGTAAGAAACACTAGTAAATTCTGTTACATCTTTCACTGGGTGTCCCTTAGCCCGACCAAAGGCAATAGCCAGTTTTGCCATTCCAAGATGCCTTGCTTTCGTCCCAACGTTGGGAAGCAATTAAGAAGCAAATTTACACCAAGCCAGCTCTGAATGAAAACTAATACCTGTTCAGTAATCGCTGATTACCTAAATTTAGATCACAGCTTCGATAACCGATTGGTAAACGTAGTGAATAACTGTAGCTCAAAAAACAATAGGTGAATAATTTATTCTCCGGGAGCATATGTATGTATATTCTTTTATGAATTATTTACGAATGAGTGAAAGGGAGCATGAGCTAGGGAGAGCATTGCAGTGAGTGAGAGCAGCGACAGTGAGCATATAAGAACAGAGCAACTAAGAGCGTGGGTAGTGAGTAAGAGCGCAGACATTGGGCCAATTTGTGAGAAAAATATGTATGAGCTGTTAGAACCGGGGCAATGAGTGAAAGTAATAGGACGCCATTTTACCAGTCACATGTTTTAGGAACTAACCGAAAAAATTACATAAATATTAGCTATATATATGTATGCTTACGCATAAATATTTAAACGAAGTTTATGTATGTGAACAGGAGTTTGCAATTAAAAGCTTCAGACATGTATGAATATATGAATATTTGAGAATGATGAGAGACCTGGAGAATATTAACGCAGCACATTAAGTTTGTCGACAAAAACCTTGAAATATCTGCACAGATCTTTTACTAAATCCATAAGGACAATAGATTTTGTTTTCAGGCCATGATATTCAATAAGTTGAACGGTGTTGAAACCTGACCTGATGGTGAATCTACAGAATGGTTCAAAGGTTCATGATGAAGCAGGAACAACATTTTTTGGAAGTCTGATCCCCCCTCCTCCCCCACCGTCATTTCCTCGAAATTGACGTTATCTGGAAGTTACGGACCTATCTTGCGAATGATACTCTCGCGTGATGCGAAATGTCGGTACACTTATATAAAATTATCATCACAACGTGAAATTTAATGTTTGTAAAACCATTTAGAGGATGCAAAATTTTTGAAGAGTAGACTGCTGCATCATGGATGAAATTAATTGCTTTAAACCTTAAATGCATGCATTTATCTACAGGATAAAAAGTATTTTGAGGGCAATTCTACATTATAATAGGCCAGTAACCCAATAGATCAAATTAGATTGAAAATTTTTCCATTTAATTAACTAACTTGCTAGTTGTATCATAGATGATACAAAGCGAGATTTCCGGTTATTCCATTAAATTGTTAGTTTGTATCATTCATGATACACGGTGCATTTAAGGATTAATTACAATTTTCACTCACGGCAGCGATCAAAACATGAACCAAAATATACACCATTGTGTTAAAAATGCCGCGCACTTGGTCCAAGTTCATCGCTGAGGCCGTCAGACGCCGAGGTGAAAAAATGATCCCTAGCTCACTTCCGGCGCTGGCGCTGACTATACAGCAAGCAGGCCAGGGTGAGTACATCCTTCAAGGTCGCCTTGAGCTGCGGCAAATGTAGTTCAAACGCGCGCTGAGATGCATTGTTGTACAAAGTTTACAAACGTGAACAAAAAGAATAAAAAGCTTCAAAGCGTAATGCACATCGCCTATTGATATGCAAGCACTTCGAACTCAATCAGGCGAGCGTACGAGGGGCATTACGCAAGCAAACGGAGTTATGTTAGATAAACAATGTGATTCTGTTATGTACGTAAGCAATCTTAGGTGCAATAGGCAAGCACCTAGTTATAGTAGGCCTGCATTACGAGTTCCAGTAGGTAATCAATTCGAGTTCCATTAGGTAAGCAATTCGAGTTCCATTAGGTAAGCCATTCGAGTTACATTAGGTAAGCAATTCAAGTTCCATTAGGTAAGAAAAACGAGTCCCATTAAGCAAAATGAATTCCATTAGGCATGCAACTTGAGTTCCATTTGGCAAGCAATATGAGTTTTATTAGGTAACCCATTCGAGTTCAATTAGGTAACCTATCAGAATTCCATTAAGTAACCTATTAGAATTCCATTAGGCAACCAATTCGAGTTCCATTAGGCAACCCATTCGAGTTCCATTAGGCAAGCAATACGAGTTCTGTAGGAAAGCAAAATGAGTTCCATTGTGCATGAAACTTGAGTTCCATTTTGCAAGCAATACGAGTTCCATTAGGCAACCCATTCGAGTTCCATTAGGAAAGCAATACGAATGCCATTCGGTAACCAATTCGAGTTCCATTAGACAAGCAATACGAGTTCTATAGGCAAGGAAGAAGAGCTTCATTGAGTTCCATTGACCATTTCGAGCTCCATTTCCGAAAATAAGTTGAACTTTTTCACGAACAGAAGCTGCATTATTGAGCACGAAAAGAATGAAAAGAACATGTAACTAGATGACTGAGACGCTATGCAACTGTGCCATTTTGTAAAAAGTTAAATTTGAACAAGTAGCTGCTTGCTTGACCCTCAGACATAATTTTTTCATCTCCTTAGATCTCAAGTAGAGTTAGCACAACAAAAGGCATGCACACATTGCACTCATGGCTCAGAGATGTACGCAGGTTAATTGCAGAGCATCAGCAACGAGGATAACATTCTTTTTCCCTTCCGAGAACGAAAGCCTAATAAAATGGCTAATTTATTGATCATATGACTTCAAAAACCAAGTTAAAACGATGCGCAAACTCGCAGCCGCACGAGCGGGACGTAGAAGGCATAATGGCAGCACAATCGACGTGTGTCTTGCTAGTCTTCCTACGCTTGTCAAGAGGTTAGTGTAGTTAGGACACAGTTGTTAGAATTGAAATATTGTAGAAGTGTGTGGAGTGCTTCCAATTCTACACTGAGCAACTGTGGTGGGTTTCATACCAGCGCTTACATCGGAACACTTTCAGCAATCAGAATTGTGAGAGTATGAGATTACGTAAGGGTAGGAATACTTCAAAAAGTACCCTAACTGCTCAGCCGTGGTTAACTTCGATGCGCAATCATTTTTGTGCGGATTAAGAGGGTAGATCATTTTTGAAACATGTTTGCCAAAATAAGAATAACGTCTCAGTTTTTACTCTCAAACCCATGCTAAAAATCACGCCACAAAGCGCAAACAACTACGACCTGTATCCGTATTTTATTCTTTAATTAAGCCTTCTGTATGCTTCACCGACGTCCGTCCTTTAAGCCCCGTCTACACTATCAAACTTTCAACCAGTCACGATCACACCAAAGCGCAAACAAAAACACAAACTCTTCTGGATTGTGTTCAGACTGTGCATTATGCTTCATGAAGTTGTACGAGGGCAGAATGTAAACAAACTATACTGCTCCTTGAATACATGTATAGAGTTGATGTATAATAGTGTTTTAACTTTATTTCTTGGCAGTTATTAGTCATGTAGGTGTTATTTTATATAAATAAGGAAGTTTTTACCTGTGTTTGAAAAATCTGAAGCCATCGATCTCTTAGCAATGTCATGCCGCCAGCGACTATTTACGCACCTGCCAGCTACTATTCATGCTAAATTAACTAATTCAGAATTTGAATAGGCTCATAGGACCATATTAAGCTATTATCAAATGAATGAATTACGAAAATAATCGTTTCCCATCAAAGCAACAATTTATTTGCCCAATAAATACATTAACAAGCCACTGTTCGCTGTTGCTTTGAAAGTTTGTGTTCGGAGTTTCTCAACACTTTGAAAAACACAAACACACCAAAGTCTGCCAGCGTGTGCGGTGTGATCGTGTTCGTGGCGAGTTTAAAAGCACGAAATTCGCTCTAAAAATTGATAGTGTGGATGGGGCTTTAGGAGTGCTGCTGCCGATAGAACGATACAGAGACAAATTATTCGTGACTGAAGCGAAAACTGTTCACAGATGTGTCTTTAGCACACCGGGCTGAGAAATCCCTCCCAATGATGCACTGTGTGTAGACAAACCACAGACCTGCAGCGAGATCCACGGCTGCGCTCATGAGAAAAGTTCATTAGAGCTGTGGGGCCAATGCGACTCGAGCTATGCCCACCTACTCGCGCCAGTGTAAGTTATTATTTTGCCGATTATGGCTGCGCTAATTTGTCTGTTGACATCATACGAGATCAGTGGTCTATTCGTGTACTGTAGCGCTTGGTCGCCACGTTCAATTGGTCTATACTAGCGCACATCGGTTTCGGTCCATTCGTCTATATTACCACTTTGTCGCTGCGATATATACGTCTATACATACGCTCGGCCGCTTCAGTATTTTATTATTCTACATTTATTCTCGTTCGCCACTTATTCCTTGTCTATACCAAACATCATCGTAATTTATTCGTCCACGCACGTGCTAATGCAATTTACATAAATGCTACAGTGCCCTGCGATAAGTTTTTAGTCAGTCGAAATAATCACAAATAATTTCAAAATGTAATTACGCAACACCAAGTCCCCATAAAAAACATTTGGAACTAGTATGGAGTAAGTCCACCATTTACAAGTCTCAGAGCCTGTGTTCGATTTTCTTCATGGATTTGATCGAGGTATCGACTTTTGTCCGACCCATCTTTACCCCTGTGCGATGGTTCTTTCAGGGGGCTTCGGACGTGATTTTGACCGAATGTTCTCGAAGTTTTCGCTGAAGGTGCTCCCAAAGGCGCTTTACTGGTCAAGACGTGAGGGCGACCCACGGCTGTGACTCGTGACCATGCGATTCCTGCTGGGCCTTTGCTACTTTGCTGGTACGACATGACATTCCTACTTCTTGCAAAAGGGAAACATTCTTGTCAATCTGACTATTTTCAAATATTGGAAGTAGTCCCTGATATTTTAAAGTATTTAGCACCATTTAAACCGCTCGCCAATGGAAATCAGCTCAGATTTCCCTGCAACCTAAGCAGCACCCAACACCATAATTCCAATCCCTTCATGTTTCATGACCACCTGCAGACATTCAGCCTTCGAAGTCTGTTTTTGATTTTCCAAATGCAGACTGGTCTCGGATTTGATTCCTGGCAGAACTTACTCAAGTCTGACTAAATTCCTGACCGTCGAAATCTATCATCTTGGCTCTCGAATTTTCTAGCCCAGTCCACACGCCTCGTCTAGTTAACTTTTGAAATGAAACAATGCTTTCTAGCAACTCTTCTCTGATAGCCTTGCTCTTTCAGAGTCTTTCTCACTAAGTATGGGGACATTCCCATTATATCTTCGACGGTGCGACGACGGTTTTTGCTAAGTTCCTTGCTCAGTGCTTTCCTGGTTCGCTCTGACGCGATGCTTCGCTTTCCTAAATGTTGTTCCACATGGAAATAGCCTTCTGTTAAAAATTCTTTGACGAATTATTTATCTGTTTGATGATTAACTTGGAAAAATCTGATGATTTCTCAATTTGACATGGCGCAATGATGCCATCCTATTACTTGCCCTCGTTGAAATTAGCTACTGCATGCTAATGGAAACTTTTATTGAAAAATATAAGTCAACTATAAATATTATTTGCTCAGTACAACGCGTTATTTTTTGAAAAAAGAGACAAAGTTGCACGTGAAAAAGCTGCTATAAACAAAGGTAAAAAAAAATTCGTTGCATGCCTGGGTAGAACGCATTCGCCTTCGACATTAAACAGAAGCGAAAAACAGTGCAGCATCGTACGAGTTAGGTTGTTTTCATTATTTGGGGTGTGTACAATATAAAAAATGCGTTTACAGTTCCATGTTGCAACTGGTTTTTGTTCCTCGTTCCTGAAAATAAGCCAGGTATCCTGAGAAAATCTCCACAAGTGTCACTTAAAAGGCAGAAATTACCAACGATTTCTTAGCAGGGGTGCTACTGATCGCCTCGGAACAAGCGTGTTATTTACCCCAGTAAACCTAAGAAAATTGCATCAAATCGAATCCGCTCACAAATGATTAGTATGAGAATGAATTATGGCAAAAGCTCCACGTACGTCGAGTGGAGAGTGTAAAAAAAATAGAATGTACCTATGAAAGAGCGAGCTGTCCATAACTCGACAAAAACAACAATCGACTAAATAGCATTCGCAGGAACCTCGATAACAGCGTGTTCTTGTCTATCTAAATCGCAGCGCCGGCCGTAAATGTTGTGTTGCACGAGCGCAAAGTTTTAGCAAGCTTTGGTGAAAATTGACAAGACTCAAGTCTCCATAAATAAATTGAAGCCTGACTTTTTGTCCACTTCAACCCTTTTCCTAGCGCGGTAAAAAGCTGCCTGCGGTCACTCCAACACCTCCCCCGAAGCTCCAGCGTAACAAACGAAAGGCTTGCTTTTTTCCTGAAGAGTTCGCAACATCAAATTTGGTAGCCACTAATTAGGGCTGGTCAACTGGAAAATAATCTACTGTGTACAACCAAATAGGGTAATTGCAGTAATCAGAATTAAATTAACCAAGGATCCCATGAAACGCAATGACGGATTAGCATTCTTTCATCAGTGATACGCAGGAAGAAGTTTTTATTCGGCACCGTGTGGAGAGTGTTATTTGTTTCGCACCATGTGGGAAGTGTTAATTGTTTGACTGTATGAGCATTGTTTGGCACTATGTAACATTAATTTTTTGGTAATATACGTGTATTGTTCGGTACCATGTGGTGAAGCATACATTGTTTAGCATCACGTAATAACTACGCAACTATTTTTGGGTAATTAGCACCATCTACTTACCAGTAGCTTTCGGGGTTGGCACCGTACAATCAGGGTTACTTTCAGACGTAATGCGACTGGCACTACCAAGCTAGGGTCTGGCACTACCCAGCTTAAGACTTGCACTACCCAGCTTTGGACTTGCACTTCCCAGCTTGGGACTGGCATTACCTACATAGCTTGGGACTTGCGCTACCCAGCTTGGGACTTGCACTTCCCAGCTTGGGACTTGCACTTCCCAGCTTGGGACTGGCACTACCCAGCTTGGGGCTTGCACTTCCCAGCTTGGGACGTGCACTACCTAGCNAGCTTGGGACTTGCACTACCCAGCTTGGGACTTGCACTACCAATCCGCCCGTATCACCGGACGTCCCTCCCCAGGAAGTTGGCACCTCGGCTGTGACGCCACGCGGTTGGCGTGGTGTGGTTGTCGTTACATAATAGATGTTGGCAGGTCAAATCCAATTGCAGTTCAGCTTTATTCCCTGTGTGAAAAATTTGTAGAGTGAAATGGTGTGTTAGACGGATGTTGGTGTAGATTAAACAATAAAATTGTACGCGTAAACTCATGAAATGCAGTGAAATGTTGTGTTGTGGTATTTTAATGCTATGAAAAGGCATACCACCCGAGTTATTAGCGATAGAATTGTGGTCAAAAAATAAATTACTTGCTGTAACAACAGGTGGAATGTGTGTGTGTAGATAATCATCGTGGATTTATAATTTTACCAAAACCGTCTTAAATGCTTTCGTTTTCATCAGCTCATGCAGGATAAATCTTTGAAAAGATGTTTTACGTTGGAATTTACGATTTGTTTTACCCCAAGAAGTTGAGGCAGAAAAAAAGTTTTACGAAAAATTATCGTCAGGGCACGAGAGAAAGACGGGTTGGGATCATTACTTGTTGTGCATTGAAATCGCTCGGAGTAAAACTTTAAAGTAAGAACACAGTGTATAATATTTTGCCCTACTTGACATCATCATTGACAGAATCTATGTAAATAATATGCAAATTAATAAATGCAAATTTTAATTAAGTGAACGTATTCTCAACACGTTATTAAAATAGTAGTTGATACCTAATTTAGCAACGTGAATTTCACCGGAACTTCCACCATTCGCCTGTGCAGCTGAATAGGCAGTTTAAATTAAGCAATTTTTAAAAAAATCAATTTTTATCGTTATGTAACGTATCAGCCAGAAACGGGGCCCTCAAATGTGTGTCTTGTGCACGAAATTGTTTCATAATTTCAACGGTATCACTTCAATAACTTTGCTAGCTCATTGGCATCCTCACTGCTTCTTTACTACACACTCTTAATTTTTTATGCCGAACACGGCGAGTCTCTTAGGACATGAAAGCAAATTTTCAAAATTATTTTCACGCGGCGAGCCGCACCCCATAACAAAATACGAACTTTAAGTTGCGCACTTTTAGGTCGGCCACTTGAAGGCGTGCGGAAAAACTGCGTTTCACCAGACACTGGTCGAAAGAAACGGACAAGCATCCATGCATGAGCTCAGCACATAGAAGGTCTGGTTCTCCCAGAGCCACACGTGGTGAGGGAGAGCAGCATTCGAAACCTGTCTTTTTTGATTAGTTCTTCGCCTTGACTAAAACGTTCCATCTTTCCCGTTATACGTGTATACAGAGGTGAAACTTTAGCTGCTGCGGTGTACTTTACTGAACATATGAAATGAAGGCTTTCCCGAACGAGCTCGCATTTTAAAATAACGAATCTGGTAATTTACCTAATATCTACAAACGCATTAGCCCCTGGAACTAATCGAGGCGTTAACGCAGCGGAAAAGCAGCCATTATACCGGACGCGTAAATATTCCTGGTGGGAGCGTTCATTAAAAGGAGAGGGAAAAAACTTGCTTTGGGTGAACTCTAATCAGTAGCCGGGCCAAAGCCTGGGGTTATCTTCCCTGCTTCGCAAACTGGCTTATGAAGCAGCTTTCCACTTTTTGCAGTGGCAGTTTTTGAGGACATTGACTTGGAGAGTGCAATTTTTTGCTGGATCTTGCAGCCAAATAAGTGGCTTGGGTCTCAGAGAGAAATTCCCAAATGTAGGTTTAGGTGCCGAAGGCTACAATCAACCTGTGAAAGGGGCAGATTCTTTTACCTATTTATTTCAGATATCGAGCACTTGTGACGTGACGCATAATCGATTTATGGTCCATAAAAGTTGGTCTAAATATCAACTAAGGGAATCAGTGTCCACCTATAAAATTATGTTAAAATTCACAATTTGCGCACACGATGAGCGCAGCGCAGAGGAAAGCGATGAAAATCGAGGCAGAGGTGCACCAGTAGATTCAAATTTACGGTCATGAATTTTTCATGGAAAATATTTAATGGAAATAAAGAGCGCAGAATTGGGGGAACAATTTTATCAAAGGCATTGGTTTAAAAGCCTGATTATAAGGTAAAATAAAATGCGATATGCTAAAATAAAAATTAGTATTGTCTAGCGCAAATAAAAATCGAAAAATATATTGAAGACAATAAGATCATCTAAGTTACTCAGTTATAGGGTAGGATAACTTCAGTCCACTTCACTAAGAATGCTATCGCTGGTAAACAATATTTTGAGAAAAATTCATACGTCAAGAACTCTGAAACCTTAGTTAGTATGTTGCTGCAATGAATATAATTTTTTTCCGTCGCGAATTGGAATTTGTTGGTTCGGTTAAGCGCTATGAACACCACCACCTTGAATGAGCCAAAACCCATCGGAGAAATGTTGTTTTGTAAAAAAAAATCCAGTTCACCGCAGCCCAAGCAAGCGGACTCTGTTTCTGATTTGCATACCTGTATGGGCCTGCCAGAAATGATATACGGATTGACGAAAATCAATTGCCGCTTGGATATGAAATCAAGGAAATGAGCGAAAATTTCCTATTTTTTGCCTCATCTACGTTCAAACCATGGAATAATTTTTTCCTCAAGCATTACGTTTACACCTCTAAATCATCCCTGTAACACGAAGTGAAAATTGAGGTTGCCAAATTTCAGAGTGCGTCGGGACTGTTCGCTCAGCATGATCGAAAAAATTGCTTGTGAATACTCGAGCAAAACCTGAAAAATAGTCCTCAACAGAACCGTGTTTTTCAATTCTTCTTATTGAAATCCTAAGGGAAGCAATGAAGAAAGATTTTTAAGACGTGTGCAAGACCAGTATTTATTGGACATCGGTGCAGCGCAACATTAGAGAAGTACATGCTGAGAACTCGAATAGATCACCTGAACTTTCTTTTGCACGAACTCGAGAGTGTTGTGGGACACCTCCTTCTTGGAGCTGTGTTGTTTTGAAAACTTTATTCTTCTTGAAGTTTCAAATTATGTAACTAGAACCAGTTCTTCGATATTAATATCTTTTCTCTATTATGTCTAGTATACAAAAATATTTGTCTTGAAGTTACGATATCGCTAACAATGATTCTATCAACATCAGACTAACATTGAAAAACTCCACTCGCTCGTAAAGCACCGAGCGCAAAAACACATTTGTACGGCGCTGCAACAGGCTCGAGTGAGCTGCCTGAAAGAAAACGGAGACGATGAGAAAGCGCTTGTATTTATACGGCAGCAGCGTTTCAAATAGATGGCATAGACGCTCATCACGGAGCACAATATTCAAATTTTACGCCTTTCTACAAACTTTAACGACAGATCATTTACTCTTGCTCCGAAGATGCATATACCTGCATCTGGTTTTGGGTTTCAGTTGTACATTATTTCAATAACTGATCATCAGGAAATTCCTGCAAGCAAGCAATTCAAACCAAATGATGCTTATCGCACTCTTCATCTTGACGACTTCGTATCGATGCTTGACGGTCTTGCTACGTGTGTATGTAGAACATATGCATATTTGTCTTGAGTTCTCTTGTGGGCTGCTAAAGACATGCGCTCTAAAACCGTCTTGGCCGCTACCATACATGTACTTACCTTTTAGTCGCGGATAGCTTGGAGCAATGAATGTCTGTGAAATATGGTAGCTTATACGTTGACATTACTTATGAATATTTACGTCTGTCACTAGTGATGCCAACGAAATTATTTGTTCATACATTTCCGTAAGCTGTCACTGCTTTTCCCCGAGTATAAAACGGAGAGATGATTAGTTTTAGAAAATACCGAGGCTTCCCCACGAAATATGTTGAAATAACGGATTTTTATATAAATTACTCAAACTATATATTGACAGAAAATTTTTCATGCGATATTCGAGAATACAGTACTTACTCGTAGAAAAATTGTATAAAACACAGCCAGAAGGCACAAGGTGCTTTTAAAAAACTGTGATGCGAAAGGAATATATTGTCAATAATTTACATGCACTTATCAATGGCACTAAAAATGCCTATTGGTTTAATTTCACAACTAAATTCTCGACGTATTCACCTTTCAAATATGCACAGTTTTTTTAGAATTCAAGGAATTGAGACATTATTCAGGTAACACCTAGAGCTCGGTCATTTAGTATGCTAGTTTAATATTCAATGCGCATGATTCAATTGTGAAATTTAATCCAATAACGTTTTTTTTTGCTCCTGTGCTACTGGGGAGCATTTTGTCGACCCAAATGAAGCTTATTGAAAACATCTGAACGAAATTTACATAAGTCGAGCATTCCGAGCTGCACGGCCCTTCATCGACTCTACACAAACTTAAAAAAAACTGCGAAGGATGTTGATAAAACTCATTCAAAATACTCTTCTGATGATCACTGTGATACGATGCCTTGGAAAAGAGCTTGACTAATAAATATGAATAAGTTTGATGAGCAACAAAAAGTATTTATGATAGTCATGGATTTTTTAATGAAAATATATTTTTGTGAGACTAATTTACGTAGAAATATGCAAGCAAGCGTATTAATACGCAAAGTTGTGTTGAATGGTGATAGTGGCGAAGCTCTTATAAAGATTTAACATTACTTAATTGATCAAAATATCATTAGTAAATCAATCAGACGGTGAGACGCGTTGTGTCCCGATTGTAGTAGTGGTTGTAGTAGTAGTAGTAGTAGTAGTAGTAGTAGTAGTAGTAGTAGCAGTAGTAGTAGTAGTAGTGATAGCAAGGCTTCAGTGATAGACTGATGCGCACCGAAAGAGAAGGTATCATTTAGTACGGGGACCTAATTAAATTTGGAAAAACGGGGTATCTATGCACAAGGTATGTTGCCACCCAAGTTCCCCTGAGCATAGAAACAGTAAGTTAAGAAACAAGAGGAAGAAAAGAAAAGAAATCATCATTTGAGAAGGCATGGAAATGGAAAAAAACAAAGTGCGCACGAAAGATAGAAGTCCCAAAGGCCTAGCTAAAACTGTAATAACTTAATAATGCCCCTTGGGAATGCTAGTCCCCATAGGTGAGGATAGACAAAGCTAACTAACCAAACCCTGATGCCTCTTGCCTACCCCATGCCCCGTAAAAGGGATCGCGTCCCGACTGTCTCACGTGGTCAGCAAGCACCTTCTCCATCTGAAACTTGTGACAAGCTTCACTTGATTTGCGATTTCTCTTCATACTATATGGAGAATACTTTACGTTATTGTGTTTATTTGTATTATACCTTGAGGCATGCTTTCGTGTCAAAGGATACCCTCATAATATTTAATTTTTTTCTAATTAATAATACTGGCTTATCTTCTCATATTTCATCCTGATATGAAAAGGAAAAGAAAAGTATGCAAGAAAACATCATATTGTCAACAGATTAACAACCTTGTGAATATATTAATTGCTCGCTTGGAACAAATATCATCGTTGATCCAAAAAAATCAACTGTTAATGTGGAAGAATCGATAATAGACAAAAGTGTTCATTTTCTCACAAGGTAAATTTAAGCTCCGTTATTGTCATCAATAAAACGGCTATTTTATGTGCTTCACATGCATCAGTAAATATCTTTTATCATTTGAAAGTTTTATGCAATATATATGAAAAGATTCTTATTTGAACTAACTGTTACTGTGCATACTGTAGAGCTCCACCAAAATTCTATGGGAACAGCAACATTTCTTGAAGAACAGTTCTTGATTTGGGATTTAGCTCAGGAGAAGTACTAAAAAACCAGCGTGTTCCGGTTTTTGTCTTGGGAAGAAGTGTAGCGGTTGGTCCAATATCCAGGCCCAGGCTTCCTGCTAGAATCCTTCCAGAAAAACCAGTCAGCGACGCAGGGCGCAACTGTACAGCACCCAACGAATTTTTCGCTCTGGGAACCGTCCTCCCTCAGATTTCCTCTTGAATGACGAGTGCAATTTTGAGCGTAGTGTTGTCGATAAAAGAAGTCGCATACGGTTATGTGTTTCGGTTCACTTTGATTTAAAATCGCTTAGCACCATTTTTGCAGAAAATTCATTCATTTTACGAAAGAAGCCATTCAGGAATAAATTTTGCAAAAAATAAATCCTGAAGGCAGAGATGCACGCTTTGAACTGTGAACACAGTAACAGTTTTTAAAGTTACTGAACTAGTATTGTTCTAGTTAACCCACATAACATTATGTTAGCCCGCAACCTTTTTTCCTCCACGTATGAATGTTTCAAACTGGAATGAAAGGACCATCTAAAACACGGCCACATATTTTGATTGATCAGGTTTATGACTGCCCGTTGCTTTCATCACTTACATGGTGTTAGACACAAAGGCTCGTCCTGTATTAATAAGTGTGTGATAATCAAAACCACGTTAATCCTGGTATGTACATATGAATAGGAATGTCGTGAAAAAATTCTGGTAAGGAAAACTAGATTTTAAACAACCTTTAGAAGACGCTCTGCTTTAGGAAAATTTCAAGTTAAAAAACAATTGATACGTTAAACCACAGAGCCCAGGATTAGAAGATTGAATATACATTCATATAACACAGAATTATATGAATATACATTCATATAATTTCTAAAAGCTTGCATTTTTCAGAACTGTTCACGCTATTTTCTAAGTATTATTCTCAATTGAGTATTCAGGTGAAACAAGATTTATTATTTTTATATTCTATGCATATACGTCCTAATTTACCGTACATTCTGATTATGCAAAGGAACAGAAAGAATGCGAATAGCATTTTTCACTTCATGAATAAAGTTAAAAATTTCTGTAATCAATTTTTGAGTACTGCAAGGTATCAGGTTGTTCGGAAAATAATGACCGATTTTAGGTAAAATCTTTTAATAATAAAATAAGGGATATTTTATGTTCAAAATAGTCAAATTATAACCTTAGATAGCCATGCATCTTGACCATCTATCAAGAAGATCATTTATGCCACGTTAATAAAAATCTTATGATTCAGAAGCTGAGAAATCTCTGAAAGCATATTTGACCTCTTTTTATTTTGAAAGTTTTGTGGTTCAAAAACTTGTCTAAATGCTTGAAAAAATGGTAATCCGTG
Organism: Orchestia grillus; assembly: GCA_014899125.1. Lineage (NCBI taxonomy): Eukaryota > Metazoa > Arthropoda > Malacostraca > Amphipoda > Talitridae > Orchestia > Orchestia grillus. Next base: position 36,188 of record VOMN01042810.1, read on the forward strand.
GGAGAAATATCAGGAGAATACGGTGAATGTGGTAAAGTTTCCTATCCCAAGTCTATGAGCTTCTGTGGAGTCAGTCTTGCGACGTGAGGGCGGGCGTTGTCTTGGAGCAGAATTGGACTTCACCACTTCACCAATGCAGGCCACATTTTCTGCAAATGAGTCCACATTTTTTCCAGTTGATCCCATTAAACCTCGGTCGGGCTGCTCTGATTAGCATTCAAAAGTTGTAATGAACGAAACAACTCCTTTTCCACACCACCACACAGTCACCATGATTTTCTGTGGGTGATATTTCGATTTTGGAAAGTGTTTGGGTGACTCATCACGATTACTCCTGGGACCTGATCGTTTCTTATTATCGTAGAGAATCCACTTTCGATGAGGAAATTGAACCCTATTGTTTTGTAAGAATAACATCAACTTAATTCAAAACGCTGCACTCTTGATGACCACTGAGTTTGAGTTCATTAAGAGCTCTTTGAGTTCCCATTTTCGAGCTTTTTCCCCTTGGCTAATTTGCTTCAAATGCTGAGACAAAGCTGAATTGCTAACACAAGTCGCTGTGACATTTCCCTGACACTTTATCGTGAGTTTTGCTCGACAATCGCTCTCAAATCTTCATTCTGACCCTTACCGGGTGTCCCTTACCGTCTTCATTTCTGGGGCTCTCGTCTCCACCACGAAACTTTAGAAACCATCTTCGCACAGTTCTTTCACTTGTTGTGCCTTCTCCTCATGCATTACTGGTGTCTGCAGTAGTTTGAGCAACATTATTGTCGATCTTTTACTCATGCAGGAAAAGTAATAACACATCTTATTTTTCACGTTCAAAACTGGGCTTCATTGCTCACGAGATGAGTTGATTGAAGTGTTTGACTTGATGAACTAGTTATGTTTATTCTTATCTGAAATACGCGAGAAATTCATTAGCAAAACCAACTTTAAAAGCACCACCTAAAATCGGCCATTATTTTTCGAACAGCCTAATACTGTATAATCGAATGACAAAACAACTAAGATTTTTAATGCTTGCTACGAGCAAAGATAGTTTCCTCAATTATTCAGTACCCTAATGAGAGGTCTGTCAACTGCTATATCAATTGTACTTTCTCGGATGGCTTAATTGACCGATAAACACTTTCAATTACCCTTCTCAGGACTTCTAAGCTTGAGTATTGCTTGCCATCATCATAAATCCTCCTTTCGACAATGAACAATCAATTTGCTACTGGACTCAAATCGAGACTGTTTGGAGGCCACACCATTAAATTATGTCCTTTGAATCCAAGGTCTTCCAGCCATGCGATTGGGTTCTTTGATCGGTGTACAGGGGTTTTATCTTGTTGAAATGTCGAAGACCTTCTTTTCATAATTGTTTAATCATCAAGACAGAAAAGAAAGGCTTCCTCCAAAAGTTTACAACATGAATTTACACGCAGTTTCAATTCCCTCAGTAGTTTGTAGGGGCCAATTAACTTATCTACTTTGACACCTTCCCAGACCATGAGCCCCTCACCACCTTGCTGTCCACAAATGCTCACTCTTGCCGAACAGCAACAAGATGTCCACCCGTCAGGTCCACCGGACAGTCCATGGGACTCATCACTGAAAATTACATTGCTGAAATTGACAATCATGCAGATCTGTGCACAGTCAACCTTTTTGATGGGGTTCTTCACTATGGCAAGAGCAATGGACAATCAGGTAAATCTGTGCACAGTCAACCCTTTTGATGGGGTTCTTCACTATGGCGAGGGCAATGGACAATCAGGCAGATCTGTGCACATTCAACCCTTTTGATGGGATTCTTCAATCTGGCGAGGGCAATGGACAATCATGCAGATCTGTGCACATTCAACCCTTTTGATGGGATTCTTCAATCTGGCGAGGGACATGGACAATCATGCAGATCTGTGCACATTCAACCCTTTTGATGGGATGCTTCACCATGGCGAGGGCAATGAGGATCCTGCACCTGGTGTCTCTATCAACTTTTGGCGTACCAGCCCCTTCGAAAATATTATTCTAGTAGAATGAGAAGCTTTGGAAGTTTCTAACTGCATTTTATGAATATGTCTTATAGATAACTTTTGCATTTGTGCCCTTTCTAATACCTTTATCAATGTGTTACCAAAAAACCCAAATGATTTGATAGTACGGTGATCAAGGCATAACTTTTTGAATATTATTGACATAACAGCTCCGAACTTAGAAGTAATTTAAGCACAATATTATTGAGTAAGATCATTTTTTATCCCGTTTGGTATTTATAATGATTTTGCAATGACAAATGGAACAGTTAATGCACTAAAATTTCGCAAACTTTGAAGGACATGAAAATTAAACGAACATTTATTTCACTAAACATACAACATCGTTAAAATGAGCTATTTTTTATGAAACATGAACTAGAATGTAAAACTTGATAATGAAAAGGTTATTTAAATGTTTCATTCACTAAAACATAGTTGCTCAATCAAGCCGAAAGCACTGTATTGTGTAAATCGTATGAACAAATTTGATGCCAAAACGTACGAAATTCCAAAAATCCTTATGTGGTGTGAAAGGCGTTAATCCCTGTAATTTACAAGTCAATGTCGCAATGAGAAAGAAAAAGAGCTCAGCGTTGACTGGGGACAGAAGATTATTCATTTTAACATATTAGGATATAGTTATGGTAATATTTCTAAGCGCTTTGCCATCCTGAGATCAAACTTGTAATTTGTGACGAAGAAGTTTAGTCAATTTGGCACAGCGGTGACTTCCCCAGGATGAGAAAGGAATCGAAAACCGTCACCAAGAACTGTTCAAAAACTGTGTCGTAGAGCCGAAATGAACCCAAGGGTAGTAGTGAGTGACATTGCCGAGATGTTGGTACTCAGGTTACCAGAGAGAATGCTCACACGATAGAGCGTTATCTGAACGAGAACGGACTGCGTGGTCGGTCATATGACACGACGAATGCCTCTTCATAAGTCACCTCATGCTACTGCTCGAACAAACTTCGTTAAGACTCATTTGTACAAAGAAGATTGCTTCTAGAGACGAGTACTAAGGAGTGATGAAACGAAAATCGAGCTTTTCAAACCTTATTATGTCAAGAATATTAGACGAAAAATGGTGAGGCTTTCCACCCATAGAACGCCGAGTCAAAAGTTAAGCATTGGGTGAATACGTGGGACGCTTCCACGTCAAGTACCATTGCACTGGAAAATAATTCCGACGAAGGCATTAAAGAGTATAATGATTACATCAATACTTTGGATGGAAACCCAAAGTTATCGGCAGATAGCCTAGATCTGAGCTGACGATTAAGCTTCCAATAAGATATTGACCCCAAAAGTACGTTGAAATCCGTTATTTTATGGCTTCAAGAAAGAAAAAGAAAGTATCATCGTAGTCTTCGATGAGTTCTAACTTGGATCCAATCCAAACTTTATGGATCAAATTGTCGGCTCCGAAATCTCTCCGGGAATTCGAACGCATAGTTAACGAAAAATTAAATAGTATCGCTGCAGAAACTCGCTCAAATTTCATCAAAAACTATTGACTGCTGGACAGTATAAAAATAACGACAATTCTACTGATTATTATTATTGTTATTATTGTTATTATGCTTCTATTTCCCAACTGAACAAATAATATCGTCTACAGAATTTTTGCTAAATTTTCTTATTTGTATTCCATCTAACTCATTCTTTTGAATATTTAAATTTTAAATTTATTTATCCGTACTAGTACGCATGTAAAAAATTTAGGACTTCAGAAACACTAAGTTTTGATAAATTAGGAAAAACAATGAATACTGTATAGTGTAGGGATAATTTCATCGCTATACGTGCATGCAAAGTTTATTTACTGAAGACCAGTGGCCAGATTAAGATGGAAACCTAAACTGTAGTGAAATTAAATAACTTCAAATCTATCAGAGGAAAAATACTTCGTTAACAAACTTGATTGCCCGTTTCTTCACTACCTGGTGTCAACCCGTAAACAAGCGGTTTCACACACCCAAAACCAAAGAACAAAAGACGCAATTGCATTTCGAAGAAAAAGATTTTCGGGACTCACTCGCTACGATGTACCTAATCGATTTCAGTAAATATTATTTTCGTTTACGGGATGTCAAGTTATTTACTCAATATTTAAACGCAACGAACCAGAGAAAATCTTCAAAAGAACTCTTTCAATTGCAAGACATCCCGTGCTTACTAAGTATAGTAAAAAATGTTAACATTTACGAAGAAAAATTTCAAAAATCCTTGATTTGGTGCAGTTTATTTCCAAATAAAAAACATATCTTCCGAATATATGAAAAATTTTCATATTACATTTGGAATTTTACGAGAAGTGAGCGCTCCCAACTACAATACCTGCTCAAGTTTATACGTATGAATTGAACTTTTACTTTCACGATTCGCGTCTCCGCGCTATGACGGGAGAGGACATGCTTGATGAGCTGCTGAAACTGAGTAACAACAAGCGAGAGTCATGCAAGCCGCTGCCTTCAGCTTGTGCTTCATCTGTGCGTTTCTCTCAAAGAACCAAGTCGTACGCCGATAAATTGGATTTTAGAATTCGATAAGTACGGTATTCGTGAAGCCATAATTTTTTCAGGAAAGCCGAGATCTTCTTGTGATGAAGCGCAATGAGTCAACTTAAAGTACTATGCTCGAAATGTGATCTCATTCATGAAGCGCAATGAGTCAACTTATAGTACTATGCTCGAAATGTAATCTCATTTCATTAACATCATATTGCCATCCTACTTTTTTTAATCGCACTATACGTGTGCGTACGTGACCGTACATAAGTCTTGAGCTGTGTAATTACGTTATCATCTTTCTTCATTCCTGCTTATGAAAAACGTTGGAATTATGAGAAACAAAATCATGCAACACGAAGGTTAATAATGCAATAAAAAGATACGGAGTCGAAAAAAACAAAGCAGTACAGCGATACCGAGCTAAAAAAATAGTGCAATTTGACGATACTGAGCAGAAGGAAATATCGCAAGACTTTCATGCTGAAGGAAAAAAGCAACGTTACGGGCAGGAACGGTAGTCTTCAATGGAAATGGCGTTAGCAGGT
>VOMN01042816.1:0-38434 GCA_014899125.1 Orchestia grillus
TTTTTCTCGAACGTTACGAATACTTATTTGACCAACTGTACGTTCCCATACAAGATCGCCTGCGCATACAAATTGTAAGTTATGAATAAAAAGGATGAAAAGAGAAAGAAGAAATAGAGAAGGCGTAAAATTAAAAAAAAACAGTGTGCACAAAATATAGAAATTCCGAACACATCGATAATTTCGGTAACATAGCAGCGCCCCTCGAGCGACGCCTACCTCCTTAGCGCGCGGTAGACAAACTCAACTAACTAAACTCTGCTGTGAATCCAATGATACCTGAGGGTACCACACCACACAGCACAACAGCCTTCCAACAGCCAACAGTAATGCAGGTGATTCGGGTCACCTAAAACATTCGTGCAGAATCTAAACTCGCAAATCAAGCACTAATAGAAAGTCAATGACTACAGCTTTAAATTTACTTCCGTACCTACAGAAATAATAATAACAGCTAACTTATTCAGCAGAAAATGGAAAAAAACTGATATTTTCACGATGAAAATTATTTTGAACTTCATCAACGGAAAATGGTCAAACAAATTAAATTACCCTCCCTAGAGGTAAAACAGGAGAATACAGTCTATATTCAAGTTCAAATCAAGCAAATATTTACATACTATTCGTGCAGTATGAATTACCATTGAACAGGTAAGTAGTGTATGTGGTTAAAGTCTGAAATAAAGAATGTAAAGCAGATCCTATGCGTCACCCAAGTTCTCTTAATTCATTTATTCGTCGAATATTCTTATCAAATCGTTAAATTTTTGGATAACTTCGAGAGTGCATGAAACCCTACCCAACACCTCCAACCTTGTCTGAGTCTGAGTCGAATATGTTTCAAGTTTAACGTTCAAATTGGAAATGTCTGACGTGTTCTCTACTATCAATCGCTACTTCCAAAAACGCGTTATTTACATTCCCACTCAAATAGTTTTCTAAACCTGACTTTCAATGTTTCCTCATACCCCATACTATGCGCTACATGTCTCAACTGCTTCTTTCTCAGCTGAAATCTGATTTCAAAGCAAAATTTGCCACAATTTTTATGTTTTAAACGGCCAGTTCTAACGAAGACTGAGAAGCTCCATGGCCTTTGACAAATCCAGTTCCGGTTCCGCAAGCGCGGAGACGATTATGCATGAGCGTAATGCAAATGCCAAAAGCGAGTGGGGGCCTTGACGCCTGGCTTACATAGAACGAGCTCCTGTTCAACTTCACTAAAGTTGGAACTTGAACATTGAGTTTACCTCCGCGGTATCAGCAGGGCATCGGTACGCACATCGGTACAATTTTTTTTCAAATAGTTTTTTTGCATTTCAAGGCGGAACTTCGAAAACATGCACACTTCTTTTAATAATACCGGTGCTCTTTTTCTATTCTCTTTAGAATAAACAACCACAGAAAAGAAACGACAATTTTGCACGATATTAAATTAAAAAAATGTGATTAAATTTGAATGAATTGAGTACCTATGAAATAACGGAAAAATGTACACAAACAACAACTATTCCAAAATTTCAATGCAAATTTAACGAGTCTACAGATAGCAAGAACGAAAACTAAACGCATTTTAATAGCAAATCATTGTCGAAAGATTTTCGAAAAATACAAAATTCACACGGAACGTTTACGGCATTCAATCGTAAAATTCGTTAATGTATAGTCAATGGTAGAAAATGAGAATCCGCCACGAAATGAGCTGCAATATGTAATCTGGACAAACTAATAAGATTCCGTAATCGCGCATCACACGTAAGCACCTCGCAAGTGGCCAAATCGAGGGATTCGCTTCCTCCTTCTACTTAGCTTTCCAGTTTCCAGGCACAAATTTTCTTCGAGAAACATCGTGAAAGTTACGACAGAATTAGGCGTGATGATGTCTAGAGTACAACAAGGATAAATTTGAAAACACGACAAGGTGCAAACTAATACTGTAGCTATGTTGAAGCGACTGCGTCAAAAAATTTATTTACTTCTTTCATAAACTTCACGACCCCAATTCGCCAACTCTGATCGTAACTCTTAGAAAAAAATAGTATTAGTATTAGTAGTAGTGATAGTAGCACTTCATTGACTCAAACTATCTTGCACTGAAAGCGAAGGAAACATTCAGTATGGACTCAGGAGAACGGGAATCTATGCATAAGGTGTGTTCCACCACAAGATCCCCTTCGCAAGTTAAGAACGAAGAGGAAGATAAGATAAAGAATCATCCTTAATGAAGGCACGAAAATGGAAAAAAGTAAAGTGGGTACTAAGAATACAGATCGAAGTTCCATAGGCCTGGCTTAAGCTGAGGGAACCTAAAAGTGTCCTCTCAGGGATGCTAGCCTCCGTAGCACATGATACACAAACCTAACTAACCTAAAAGTGTCATCTTAGGGATGCTAGCCTCCATACCACATGGTACACAAACCTAACTAACCTAATCCTACTGCTTATGACCTATCCTATGCCCCCTGAAGAAATAAATTGTATGAGCCAATATGACAGTTATTCAACACTATTCGCGGACGACTTACAAGAAGTGGTCACACGGATGAACGACCAACGGGACACTTCTGCACCTATTCCAATTTTCGTTCTTGAATGGGAAAATTTCTTTACTTGTGTGAAGCAATTTCATCTTTGAAAAGAGTTCAATCTCATCGGGATGGAAGAACAATGAAAACATATTGCTTTGCATTTGAGAATAAAGTCTGAACAATAAATTGCCTGACTTTTAGCTTTTGCTAATTGAATAGGCTTGTGAGGGTACAGATCAGTACTGCACTTCTGAGAAGCACTCACAAAGTAAACGAGTCACTATGGATGCTCCCCAGACACTGTCAAGCTTTATGGTCTCGAACAATAACTGCAACAAATATTGTAAAAAAAATACTAAGACAACTACTTCAAAAACTTGACTTGCTGTCCATAAAATTCAAGACCGTTTATTGAATAACTCCATCGTTTTGGTGAATAACTCGGTGAATATGTTTGAAATGTGCAATTTAGAATCATTTGACAGAAAACCTGCCTCTTTGTGCGTGATGGAAGAGAGACATAGCTCAAGAGCAGACTGAACGCTGTTCTTCATCCAGCACCAAAACAAATTAATACCAGCGGGTCGGCAATGGAAACTAGATCCACAGAGAACAGAACTCATATTTCCTTCAAGAAGTGTTGTCTGCCCCCGAGCTCAAACAGTTTTTCAAGAAAAAAAAATCCAAAGATGCCGTTTTTGTGACATTTGAAAGCTTACCTTAGGTTTCATTTTGTACTGCAATAGTAGAGTTAGTCACCTACAAAACTTCATCGAAAAGTCGTGTTTCAACAAAGGGATCAAGAAGAAAAACAACGAAAAAGCAGATAGTGTAAAAGACGGACATTTTTAAGACGTTTTACAAGAAGTAAAATACCATATTGAATTGTGAAAAAATAAAATTCCTCGTAACTTCTTGAAAAAATATTACAATAACCAAGAACGATCATTTATAACGCTCGGAATTACGACCTCCCTGCTGCGGAACTGAGCAGCGCGTAGAAACGGAAAATAATAACAGAGCAGAGCGAAGGTTCAATAAACTTGTAGGGTCACGCCTGCTGTCCACCTGTCGCCATAAATTCAAACAGTATTCCGCTCTACCCTAAAATTGCACGCGAAAATGTTCCAGCTGCTTCAAGATCCTCAAAACAAAATGTTCGTACGTACATCAGGGCACATAAGGTATGCTGGCTCGATGAGAAACTTGGGCCCTAGATTGAAGGAGCTTTAAGTGTACTCCCGGGTAATGCTCTCCTACAGGGGGGTAGAATATTGTATTGAAGAATATACAATAGCGTTGCAGGGCTTTAAAAGGTGATGAAAATGTAATCCTTAAGTCATCGGTTTCATTTACAAATTTACTGTAAAGCCATTCTATGCAGTCAAATACGGTATAAATTTACAGCATCTTCGTTGTATAAATTCTACAAAAAAAACTCGAATAATCAAAATAAATAAGAATCAAATAGGCAGTTCATGAACAATGATTTAAATATAAATTGATTGTAGCAAAAAGAAACCAACGATGGAGAATACTGTTCTCAATAGAGTTCGTTTAGGTTCTCCAGAGGGGCCCAGTATCAAAGTTTGGAAGGTCATCGATCGCCCTCGCCCGGGAGTTCACTTTCACAAGGTAAGAAGAAAAGAAGTATCCGCCTGGAGGCACGACGGGAACACTCCTTTCCCCAGCATTGGGCCAAGACCAGAAATTACACTTTCAAAGAGCTTTGCATCCCTCGGGGTTTGCGGAAACTTTTGCGCTGCAGACATTTGCAAAATTGCTGCTTCGGAAAAAAAAGCCGGCAGTTTAGCCGAACTGAGACGATGGTTGTTATGATATTGAAGAGACGCTACATCCTACGGCAATATATTACTTACGAATTGAAACGCGAATATCGACAGTGAACTGTGGAAGCTTAGATTTATCTCGCTCTCCATGTACTTTTGAACTTCTTTGTCAGTTTTAATTGAAGATGTGAGGTCAAGAAAACGGGCGAATTTAAGTGCAGCCCCACGTGGAAAAACATAAGATCCCACTGAACGTTAACTATACCACCTATGAACGTGACAGCTATGACACTATACCACTAACGAACGTGACAGCTATGACACTATACCACCTATGAATGTGACAGCTATGACACTATACCACCTATGTACGTGACAGCTATGACATACAATGAGGATATCAACCTGCTTTCTTGGCTTAACTGAGTTATTTGATATTTTAACCTTCATTATTTGGCAAGCAGTAAACACCAGCAAGAAGAGTAGTTAGCTGAATGAATACACACACACGAAATAAAAAATTACACTGTCCACCAAACCACGAAACCTGTTCCCCTCATCGAAAAAGCTGTTTTGTTCAGCAAATAACGAGAAATGTCGAAGAAAAAACGAGTTTTAAAGCTTTTATCCGTAATTACCGAACTTTAACGACAGCTCGCATATAGGCATTTCCAACAACATGTAACAAACACATTTTTTCAAAGTTCAGGTAATTAGTTAACTCAGAACCCATACAATTTTGTCACTATTTTCAGGAATGATATTTAAGAAAAGAAACACGTGGAGCATCTGCAATGAGGTTCAAGCGGAAGATATATCTCAGAATCAACTATCAATAAAATGATCAAATGTTAAACTTAAAATTCAAAGCAATCTTTCGCACGAAAAATGCAAAAGAGTTTAACAACGAATCAATACTTCATGCTGAGAAAATTAAATTAAAATAAAAACAGAAAATGCTCTACGAAAGAAGAGCTCACGACAAAGCTCTAGGAATTCAAACAAACTGGCAACGAACAAAACGAACGTCAAGTCTGTCTTATGCAAATGTGGAGGGAGCGACTGCTCACGAGAGGCACAGCAGAAATAAGAGCGAGCATGCCTTCTTAGCTGCATATTATTGCATAAAACATTCCGACACGTGGAGATATAAAGAGTGGAAATTAAAGACATTGATAATGAATGACATTTCACTGCGCACGCAAATTGCTAAACATCACACTTGAATGCATCGAAAGCACTCAGAAGGTATCAATAAAAACAAAAATTCCGATAGAGAGCACAGAAAGTTTCACTTGAATGTAGTGTTAATATGAAAAGTTTCTGTCGGAGGTAAAATGAATCACTAAAAAAACTCGTGTCTAGAAAATCTTTTTACAGCAGCTAAAAAGAACGGGTTACTATTGAGAGGACTTGGGAATCAGTCTTTTTATAACCGTACTCAAACCAGCCTAATTTAAGGACTAAAGTCATCAATAACAATTAGTCATAAGGTGGTATAACACTAATAGCGGTAATAGTAGTAGAATTAGTTGTAATAGTAGTACGGGGAAAGATTGTCAAGTTTCAGTAACTCTGAATAAGTCGCACCAAATAAGAAAGGACTATTAAACATAGACTGTAGAGAAAGGGGACGCTAAGCACAAGGGAGTCTTTCACACAGGATCTGCTGCGCATAGAAAGAGAAAATTACAAATGAAGACGAAGAAACGGAAAATACAGCAGAGGTACAAAAGTTGGATTACGTAAAGTGGGTGCGAAAGACGGAAGTCTCGAAGGCCTACCTATGGCTGACGTAACCTATCGGTGTCCCCCTGAAGCATACAAACCTAACCTTATTCAACGCCCCCTGAGGAGTTATAACACTAAGCCCATAACATAGTCAACTCAGTGCAGTCTATGGAACATACACAGTTGTCTCAGACGAAGAAAAGGTGAAAAATACTGAAGTGATATCTTGAACACGGGTATCAGTTTCAAAGGATTGGACTGGGAAGCTCCTCGGCCTACCCTGACATGTTAGACCATCAGTGCGAGATGCCAGCGACGAGTAGTCCCTTCAGTCTAAACTTCGTAACTTTAACTCTTCAAAATTAACGCGACATTTTCATGTCCCTTCCGTTGTACGTTTGTTTGCTTCCTAAAGCCCATTATGTTGCTGAAGCGTCATTCATTCAAAAGCAAATAAATAACATGTTAGCAAGTCAAAGTGTTGCATGAAGCAGAGCTGCGACAAAGAATAAATCAAAATTTTATTCAAGAGCAAGCTTAGCACTAGTAACACAGAAAATCTAATGCTAGTTACTCAAGAGCGGAAGGTGTTTGCTCTTTCCATCACAGTTTTTGAAGAAACTTTGAAAGGCAGTATTTTTCAACACTCGTACAAATAAATAGAATTGTTTTGGCTACATTGACATAGCTCTAATCACATCAAATAAGGAATTCGAACACATAGTTTTATTAAAACAAGAGGTGAAACATTTGAAAATTCCCCTAAATTCACTACAAGAGACGATTCCTCTTACATTCAGGCAGACATTTGAAAATCCCTGTGTGAAAAACCCAGCATAAATACAGAGGTACGCACAAAACATTTAAGGCACCAAAAATAAAGCGCAAATTCGAAACACAGCAATGCGGATTCCTCAGCATTGGAGAAGAGAGAAGCAGCACTCACGCGATGGCTTCGATCATGTCGAGGCCCATCTCGACGCAGCAGTGGGCGTGGTCGGGCCGTGGCTCAGGCAGGCCAGAGACGCAGTAGTAGCAGTCACCCAGCAGCTTGATGCGCAGGCAGTGGTGTTCCGTGGCTAGACGGTCGAATCTGGAGGACAAAAAGCTCTCGTTCAACTGCTAGAACGTGGCTTTAAATTTGTTTTTCACTGTAACACTAGAGTAATCGTTGCCGCAACGGTCATCATCAAACGGTGAGCATAAATTTGATTGACAATGGACACGCGAGCCGCTAAAATAACTCGCACAGTTGAAGTTGTTGAGGTGACCTCACGAGGACAGATGCTTAGCAGATAGGTAGTGATTTACTTGACAGGTACTGTACCTATGAAGGTTATCAATATTGTTGTTAATGTTCTTCGTCCACGATTCATTTTATCAGTGGTGCAAATACAAAATGTGAATATACTAGATTTTAAACTTTTCGATATAAAATGTCAGCATAGACTTCCCCTACAAAGAAAAAGAAGTACACTTTCAGGATAAAGCTTATGATAAAAAGAAAGTTTACTTTGCTTTTTCCTAGGGAAATGCTAGTTGCATTTCAATAAGGCAATTTCAACTAATAATAAAATGATTATAACATAATACTGGAGATTATCAGAAAATATTGAGCATCGGCCAATACTATAGGTCGAAAGACCACACTGAACCTCAGGTGCTACTGAGGAACATCAGACAAAACTGACGAACAACAATTCACAGCAGCTACTTTAAGACGATGCGTTGATATTAAACAATGTTAAGAAATGAATCTTTGAATGTTATCGACTGTACGGGTACATTGGTCCGGTCACATAGAAAAGGAAGCTTGCTCAAATAAAAATAAAAAAGAGTAGAAAAATGTAGCCTAAATATATGTGTCGAACATTTTGCGTGATAATTAAATTATTAATAAATTAGAGGGAAAAATTAGCGGAGCTGAATCGGAACTCGTCTTAATGGCTTTATAACATTAATGGAAAAACATCCGGCGCCGATGGGTTAGTGTTAAAAACACTCGATCATAACAGCCGCTTGATAAAATTATGCAAAAATATAGTTTGTCAGTATTTTCCTGGAAATCTGCTCACGTTCTTCGTCTTATAACTGTGCCACCCATAAATAAAAATACAATTTTATAACACAGGACACCAACGCAGCAAATTGTTATATTACGTAAAATCAAAAGTTAATGCAATCAAAACCTTGATATAAACAATTTACCATTTATCTTCCAGCTTTAGTTTCTACGATGACGAAGTTATTTTCTTGAAACCATTTTCGCAAATAATGGGTATCCTACGTATCTATTGGATACATTCCTTAATTGTTTCTTAAACTAAATTTATATAAGTCGCCCAGTAATACACACGGTTGCGAAGAAAAAACTATTTCGTTTCTTTACTCAGGCGATGCGATAGTATTACAAATTATGCAGTCTCTCAAAAGTATCCTTCAAATCAATACTCCTAAATAGAATTCAAATTCAGTCTGAAAAACTTTTTTAAAATTAAAAACATTTGTAATTATAAGGACTGCATCGATCAGGAAGCTTGCTCGAATTCAATATCGGTTTTAAATATAAAGGATATAAATCATTCAACTTAAATTTTAAACAAAATCAAAGTGACCTTGTAGAACATGAATTTTTATTGCATGAACCCCAATGAAGCCTCGACGTAATTACTGGAACGCCTACGACAGTACACGTGTGGGCGGCAGATGACTCAACGATCAAACTAAGTATCCGACAAATGTTAGAGATCAAGTTGAGTATACGACAATTATTAGAGATCGAGCTGACTATGCGACAATTATTGGAGATCGAGCTGACTTGGCGACAATTATTGGAGATCGAGCCGAGTATGCGACAATTATTAGGATCGAGCTTATCCCACCTTCATACGTGCGCTCCAACATTATTATTTACTTGTGTAGCCTGCAACGGCTCATACATGGGTAACACATCCAGACAGACTAGAGTGCGTTTTTCTGAACATTAAGATATTAGCAGTAGAACAAACAGACCGTTGCAAAAAATGCCTCATTCAAATCCTAGCGTCCATGGTGAAACTTTAAATCAACCTTTCAAACTTGATTATCTCTCAATCATATATTCAGCTAATTACTTCGTTGATCTAAAAATTTCAAAATTATGGTATACAAGCTGTTAGAGAAAAAAGAGGTACAGAATTACACACCTACCAGAAAGTGGCAAACTAAACACTTATTTTAAAGAAATGTAATGTAATATTAATGAAATGTTATTCTAAGGAAATATAATCTAATTTAAATGAAAGGCTCAGGCTTCTGAAGCGTCAAATTAGAACGCACAACACGGATATTAAAAGATTTTTCAAAACCGGCTTCTAACAATTTGTTAAAGTAGGAACCAAGAAATAAGGAGATTCGAGGAAGACCTCACCTGGCGAAGAGTTCGTTGAGCAGTCGGACGAGCTCCTCGGCAGTGCACTGGTCCGACAGCGTCGTGAAGCCGCATATGTCGGCGAACAAAATGCTGCACAGTGCATTTACGCTGGTATTATTTTTGAAGCTATCACCACACGACCAAGACTGAAAATTTACGACGGATTTCATCCCTTTTGCAATAGAAGTAAATTTAGAGAAAGAGAAATCAAAGAATAATCCTGTACAATATCTTTCCAGTGATTCAATAATTGTTCAACAGTGTTTTCTTTGCACAACCAAGTTGTAGGACTGCCTATTAGCCACAGATTTAGAAAATTAAACGATTATACAATTTCTTTGTCTTTAAATTATAAAGCTTCCAACTACCAAAAGGATATCGTAACACAATCATCTCACCAAGGGAACTCGATGAAATCAGGCAACGTCGCCAAGTTTTCACGATGGCGTCATCACTTTTTAGCAAAAATAATTCGCTTTTACTAGTGTGAAATAACTCGTAACTTCAACTTTGAAACAATTCACACAAACAATGTTCAGTAAAGGCTTAAATAGATCCTCCAAGCGAATGAAAATACACTGCATATTATTTGAAAGAAGAAAAATAGAACATAGAATTCTAAGAATAAACTAGATTAAGTGCTGTTTCGAAAAGCATACGATTTCCGAAGCAATAAAAACAGACTGCCAAAGAAAAATAACTTTTAGACACTTTGCCCGCTCACTCATCAAGTATCCGAAATGGTTTCGATATGTAAGAATTCTGAAAAAATTGAAAAGAACACACGGAAACAAATTCGCAACACTAGTCGGAATGACAGCCCTGAACTTCAATGTCAATAAATGAAATAAAATGCAACGAAATTAAATGGCTTTATCAGGAAAAGCATCCCAAAACAAAAAAAGGCCGACGAAAAAAGTTCAGAAAACTTTAAAAGTGACGTGTAAAAAATAAAGATATATTTACAGTATGACAGGGATGTGGAATTGTAGAAGGATTTAATAGAAAATATTAACAAGGATTTACAAAATACAAAAGTTTGAGACAGACTCGGATCAGAGACACAATACGCTCGTCTTTTGAGGCGCGACGCGCCGTCCGAGGCGGCCGTCAACACCAGGCGACAGGGCTGCCTGCAGTCACAACGCCTGCTTTCAAATTTCATGAGCTCCAGCGCACTGAATATTTCCACAGGGAAGGGCCCAGCAATTTTATTAGGTTCAGTATGTTCTCTCCATAATATGTAATCTACGTCACCAGCTGTGAAAAACATCGTTTTCAATACAAGTAACATTACTTTCGCTTCCTTAAAGTTTGTTGTTGAAAGAAAATCCTCCATGTCCGTGAGACTTAATTTACTGTTTTTGAGGAGTGGATCAGGACTTAATAGCTCAGGAAATAATTTTTTACAATAAATGAAGCTGAAATACAGACGATTGTAAATCGAATATCACAAAAAAAAAAACCAAATAATGTACTGTTCAGTGTCGAAAAAAGAAATGACGCACGTCATTTCCAACCACACTCGGCAACACCTGCCAAAAAATTTGATTAAAACAGGAACATGACGCAAAGAGGTGATAAATGCCTCGTCTCTCACTGAAGCATTTTTTTATCAAAGAAATTTAAGCCAAAACGTGGACGTAAAAAATATGCCAATAAAGAACAAATGATGAAAATGGTACTCAATTGCATATCATTAAAAACTCGGAAACGGTCATAAGAAATATTTTCTAACCCTACAAAAAAGTACGAAATCGCATGTTCTAAACAAAACGTAAATCAAAACAACTGAAGTGACAGTTGCGTTTGTTCAATATTGTGAAAAAGAACTTTAAAAAGTTAACTTTGTCAGAATTTGAAGTCCACATTTTCACGTGTGAGAATTGAGGCGCACCTGACGTTGTCGTGCTGCATGATGTAGATCTTGTGGAACATGGTGTCTTTGGGGATGCCGGCGATGTCATTCATCATTTCTTTAGCCACGTGGCTGGGTAGCACGCTGAGCAGCAGCCGCTCCTGCGAGTGGAGGTCAAGCGAGGGTCAGTTGTGGACTGAGTGAGGATCAGTCTACGTAACAGCAAAGTCACAGAACCTACAAATGGGTTGAGTGAAGGTCAACAAACCTCCAAAAGTGCTAAGTGAAGGTCAGTGAACCTCTAAATAGGCTGAGTAAAGGCCAATGAACCTCTAAATAGGCTGAGTGAAGGTCAGTGAACCTCCAAATAGGCTGAGTGAAGGTCAGTGAACCTCCAAATAAGCTAAGTGAAGGTCAGTGAACCTAAAATAGGCTGAGTGAAGGTCAACAAACCTCCAAAAGTGATAAGTGAAGGTCAGTGAACCTCCAAATAAGCTGAGTGAAGGTCAGTGAACCTCCAAATAGGCTGAGTGAAGGTCAGTGAGCCTCCAAACGGAGCTGAGCGAAAGTAGGTGATTTTCAAAAATGTTAAAACTCGGCAGAGTGAGGGTCAGACTCCTCCAAGATAAAACAGCTAGCGTAAACAAGTGTTCCAAACTGCAAAATTAGGGTGAGTATATTCCCAAGTGGTGGAGTGAGGGTCAATGAATCTTTTTAGACAGAAATCATTCAACTTAGATTTTAAACAAAATCAAAGTGACCTTGTAGAACATGAATTTTTATTGCATGAACCCCAATGAAGCCTCGACGTAATTACTGGAACGCCTACGACAGTACACGTGTGGGCGGCAGATGACTCAACGATCAAACTAAGTATCCGACAAATGTTAGAGATCAAGTTGAGTATACGACAATTATTAGAGATCAAGCTGAATATACGGAAATTATAAGAAATCAAGCTGAATATAGGGCAATTCTTACGCATGCGTGAAATATTAAATATTAAATATGTAGACTCGGCTAAATGTGAGCAGTCGTCTCTGCCACACCATGGGAAAATTGTGTTTTGTTTTTCATGTCGTTAAATGCGACACAAAAATCTTACTGACAGTATGAGTATGGTAATTCAACACATAGAAAATTAAAGGCCTTGACTCGATATCATACAACAAATTGAAATTGCAGATATGTTGATAATAAATTAAAAGAATCGTAGTAAAATTCTGATGCTTAGTGGTTGCTACATTCCTGATTTGAGAAAATACTAGTAAATTAGGAGCGCAACCTCATGTGCGTTCCCTTACGAGAAATAAAATATGCCGAATGAAATCGGCTTCGCATAAAATTTATGTATATAAATAAGCATATGGGAGGGTTGGGCCGTGAACTTCGATCAAACATTAAACAAGAATACTCATCGCAAAGTGTTATTGTTTCTTTTAATCGAGCATACTAAGTCATAGTCATATTTCCCCAAATTACAGTAAATACTCTTAACAAGTAAGGGAGTGAACGAAAAACGGTACGTCAAATTCACACAACAAAGCCACACTGATTTTGGGACGAAAGTTCAATGCTGAGGGATGTAAAACAAAGGGTTCAGAGCAAAGGTAGTCTTGAATAAATACTCGTAACTCTAGTTTTTTAGGTACAATAATTTCTAAGTTTGCAGTCGCACACCAGAGTAAATTACACTCGTCTCATTGAGTGTCTTCTTCTGCAGCATCATCCGGGACGTTCGTCGTAAACAATAGAATTATTTCCTATAAGAAAAGCGATCCGTAAGACTCCCATCATCTTCGAGCGTCCTAGGCATGTAGACACGTTTCAGGACTCCCCACAATGACAAGGAAATGACAGTCACTGAAGAGTGATGGAGCGAATTACACGGCCTCGCATCTCCGAAAAAGCCACTTCGTAGGATTCGACTTTCTGAGTATTCTAAATGAGTGCGTGACTCTAAGAAGTGAAATAAATCATCATGCTCTCACACATGACACTGCTCTGCCTCTCATCTCCCGTTCTCCTCACCTACGTTTTAGATCATCAGGTCATTTATTTTATTTTAATTTCAACTATTCTTGCGCATTTTCTATTATCAAAGCATATGTAGGTGTGTAAGGATATATTTTCATTCCATGAGCATGAATCTTTTAGTAAGCTTCGAATCAGCGCAGGTTTATTCGGACATGGCTATATTTCTTAATTGTAGGTCTTACATGATTTTTCAGATGTTCAAGTTGGCAATATATATTTCAGGTTAGATTGACTTAGGAATAATTTAGGAAGTTAGAAAGAGATTGACAAGCGCGCCAGTTGCAGCAATATCAGTGTTTGTGAATATTCAGCATTGAGAGACCATTTAAAATTACGTTCTTGATAACGAATAAATCATCGACTGATCATTACTAATCATAGCGTATGACACGTTATCAGCATTGTGCCTTCAGCACTTTCCGCCTCGAAGCTGTACGATTAGCCAATGAAAAATATGAGACGCTAATCGAGATTTTAAATATGCTCATTTAAATAATTAATTGCATGTACCAAATTCCACAATTGCCAGCGCCCTTTACTTAATGCTTGGGTCCACGTTTGACTAAAGAAGCTATCAAAATGTGTTGCTTTCAGAAATAGTCCGTAGAAAGAAAAGAATGACTTTCCGGTGATAGGAATATCACACAGGCAACTTTCTGTAGTAAACTAAACAAATGGAAGGTAACATTTACCAGGGAAAGTCAAGCTAAGAATTTAAGTAAAAGACTGTCAAGGAAACCCAAAGCTGCAACACTCTGGAAGCAAACATCTTCGTTCACTGAATTTACAGCGTTTTTAACTTCCAATGCCCACGAAACAGTTATCTTAAGCGCCTGTTAATGTCATTCGCTGCACACATCATCTACTTAGCGAGCTCAGATTCTGGGTTCCGATTTGAGTTTCAGATTCTGAGAAGCCTAATTCTGCAGCAAGTGTCGACACAATTCTGACGATGTTAGCAGTAACTTCTGTTCACAGGTCATTCGAGGTGATGAACGACCAGTTCAGCAAGTCCGCTTTTCTAATTTCACAGAAAAATCAACAAGATTTACACTGCTCGGCAGCCTCAATCGTTACAGTAGGCCGCACATTACACGACACCTTAAAGTTCACTTATTTGTGGCATGAAGCGCGCCCGTTTCTAGGACATTAATTTATGAACGAAGTTGCAATCGCTGTTGAGACGCGTTCCTAAATTAAGAGAAGGAACTTAAGCAGAAAGCCTTAATATTTGATTAGAGTTGTTCCAACAAGAAATTGCGTCTAAAAATAGTATACAGCAGGTTAAACTTCCCCAGGCAGATCACCTAATATTCAATGCAGAAAATAATGAAAAAACAGTAGTCTACAAACATTAGTTTACGTTTGGCAGAGGAAAAGTTCATATTCAGTGTCTTCAAAACTGTGCTCCAGCAAAATGCGCAGCTTATGAATCGTGTGTACAGCCAACTCCACATTATGAAATTTAGCTTACAATGTCGGGAAAGGAACTCAAGTTCGAAACGACTGGTTAAACTGCTTAAGAGAAATTTTTTCAGCCGCACTTTTGCTAATTTAGAGACAATGTCAACAAGATAACTAATTCACAATCAACTTTGTATGGAGCAAGAAAGTGGTTCAATATTCACCCGGATCACGAAAAGCAAGAAAACTGATACGCACTCAAATTTCCCATAAAATCACTCAGAGAACTTCATTCAAAAATTAACTGTCAAATCGAGCTCACAGTTTTCCTTGAAACTCTATCATAAAATAACGAAAGTTGATCTGGGTCCACGTTCGTTTTGATGTGAGCGCTAATGTGGTCGTTATCCAGAATGAGAGCGAGCCGGTCTGAGCGCGAGGGCCATGTGGGACTGCAGGTCGAGAGCCGGCAGCTGCAATGGCGAGTTAAATTGGTGGCAGCAGCACGGCGCCAGCACCCAGGTCGCGCAACCCCAGCGTTCGATTAAAGGCCCAGCTCACGTAAAGCTCGCAATGGAAACCTGATGCTTGCAATAGAAAAACGTATCATCAAAATATGTAGATAAGTCTATTCAGGCGATGATTTATCCCACTATTATTGTTATTATTAACCTAGTGTTACTTGCTTGGTCCGTCCGTTCACGCCTTTAAGGATTTAGATAGAAAATTCCCGGGTCAGTATTTCTAACTAAACAGCGAGACGGTCAGAGAAGGCAATACGTATCAGTGATACTGTAAATAACAATATTTAATGTAAGATATACCGTAAATAAAGGGGCATTTTATGAAATTAACACCATTTGTCTTATCATTTTTGGGGGGGCACGTCTACTAGTCGTAAAATAAGACCACATAAGTACAGCGCTTGGATAAAATAATAAAAGTGGTAGAAATTGCACTTCAATATTCCAGAGAACTCATATTTTACAAATATCCATTCCAAAAATGATAATGTTTATTTACAAGTTCAATACACCTATTTACGGAACAGCCATCGTTCCATTATTCAGATCAAATCGCATTATATACCGAGCTAAGGTGAGTGACCCAACTGGGCCTGAAAAAACGCATCTCGTAGGAATCCAAAGGGCTTCCTCCACATATCGATTCATCCTGCAGTGGGAGAAAGGGAAAGCAGGGCTCAGCAGAGGCTATTACTTGCTTTCATTGGTCTGTCTGCAATCCTTCGTGATCTTTAGGCTAGTCTGACCTCATCTGAATGATACGCTGAAAGTAATTTTCCTAACGGCGGCTCTCAAATGATATCCTGCTTTATTGAACGCACGGCGAACAGATTTGATGGAAACCAAGCCACTCAGATACTTAACTCTGCCGTCACTTTCGTAGCAGTCGCACGGTGATTTTTCACAGCATTGCCTTCGAACACGCGTCGGCGTCTTTAATATCGGCAGTGTTTTGAAACTCCCTCTGCATTACGCGTCTTTCCTGATATTTTGTCCAGCTTAGCCAACTCTATCATGGTCATTGATAGTTGTAGTTCTCGAGAAGACTAAAACTCAGTTGTTCTCGACACCGATACTTCTTTAATTCGAGCGTCAAAATTCGCCTTTTCTCAAATTCAATATGACACGTAAACTACATTGGTTACTCTTATACTGTAGCAGGATGAGATGACAGAAATACACACCAGATAAATGCACCTATCTAACATAAAAGAAATAGCCATCAATACAAATTGACATTAAATACTCCCAACATAACGAATCACTAAAATATTGAACAAAAATCGCTACTGCTTCATTATTTTACCGAACATCTGTACGCGGTCGAGCAGACAAGGGACAGATATTTTCAAGGCTTTTCAAATGAAAACAGATGTTCGGAAGTCTTGTGAAGAAAATAGAATAAAAATAACCCAGCGAATTAAGGACTTGCATTAGCGCTGACACAAATGCAAACTTCAACAACATTTCCAGGAAGACGCCTCATATGATTTCGATTCAGTTATAAAGCTGCACGACGGAAGGACCTGAGAATGGAGACGTAGAACGCTATTATAAAAATGTTTGAAGCGCGTTCAACATTTAAAATCCAGGAAGAAAATTAGACGTTGAAGTCAAGCAGAACACGCAAAGGCGTCTGAACTTCGCTCTTGCTTGAGAATATTGCCAACTCGGTGGCACTTAACGGAGCTCAAGGTGCAGGGGCTGCATGCAAATATGGCTACTTAACGATCCCAAAGCTGCAGAGGCCAGCGACAGCAGTATGCTCGGCTGGAAACCAGACGGCGACCGGCCGTGAAATAAAATGAAAGGTGCGTGGTAATTTTATCAAGAAACTGACTCGGTATTATCAAAATTCTATCCCAGTTTTGATCAAAATTAAGAACTTTGCAGTGAAATTTACAAAGTTCTATTGCTTCATGGACCACAAGGTCACACAATGCTGTGCCGACGTTCACGAGCTGGATAGTCGGAGAATGAAGGTGAGCAGATATACTGATGAAAACGAAAACAATACGAATTTGGTGACCGAAGCAATCGCGCGTGAAGTTCTATTTTAAGTCAACCCTCAAAACAAGAACACAACCACACCAAAGATACGATCTACTTTACTATCAATCCAACACCAAAGATGTTCACACATTCATCTTCATTCTGTGCATGAGTCTTAGAAACATCCCAAATGAAAACAGTCACCACTAGGCGTCGAAAAAAAGTGGAACGCCAGTTTAACCGTTCATTAAGTACTTATTTCTGTCGAACAATTTGATTTCAATGTTTCTAACAGACAACAATAACGTATTTATAAATTACTAAATACTATATTTAATTGTACGCTTCTTCATACGTACCTATTTATCAATTGGGTAAAACTAATTTGCAACACCCTGTATATTCTGCTTCGTATCCAGTGACTGCATTATACAGCTTTTCAATAACACTACTGGTTCATTAATCTAATTACAAATCCAATTTTCGTTCACGGAGAACGTTTGAATATGACATCTAGAATTATTAGGGCAGTGTGGACCTGACGGATACGACAGCCTTGTTTTGCGATAGTTCTTATCGAATCTTATTACGGTTCTAAACATACTAATCCATGATTCTGCACACATACGTACCCTGAGTTCTGAAGACACCTGCTCATAGTTCTCAACACACTTTCCCATGGTTCTGGACGGAACTGCCCATGGTTCTGTACGCACCTGATCATGGTTCTCACGCTGCATATTGATCCTGGTGAAGATACACTGGCGAGTCTCGAGGAAGGCCTTGCGCCGAGACGTCTCATTCGGGTAGTGACTGAAGACGCCTGCCACGTTGACCAGCAGCAGCAGCACCCCGTTGGCGCTCAGCTGTATGGAAGAGCGAAGACTTCGTTACCTAAGACCTCAAGGTCCAGCACGAACACAGTTTTGCTCAAATTTAATAGGGCGCAAATAAGTCGATTATCAATTAGTGATTATATAGAGGAGGCAGGGATCAAAAGAGAACGCGTTAGTGCTGCGTCTAGCTGGTACGAGCAGTGATCCACAGAGCTCGTCAGAAATAGAGTTTCCATCCAAGTGCGTGTGTAGCAGAGGTGGTCAGGCTAGTCATCCATAGCATCTGAGCAAAGAGCCCAACGGATACGGTGGTCAGGCTAGTCATCCATAGCATCTGAGCAAAGAGCCCAACGCAGATACGGTGGTCAGGCTAGTCATCCATAGCATCTGAGCAGAGAGCCCAACGCAAATTTTACGGGTTCTACTCTTAATGCAGAATTCCCTGATAAAGAACGGTGAAAAATTCACTGATCAGAATCATACAAACAAAAAGTATTTGCGTTCGTGGTCACATGAAAAAGACGCAAATAAAAAGAAAGGATCACATTTAGCTAATTTGAATGCGAGTGCGGCATCAGGTCTCAACAAAAAAAAGAGAGCACATTTTTCACCGATTTTGTTTTATATTTATACATAAGTTATTTTAGGTCAGTATTTATAAATGGAACTCAAACAACATCAAACTTCAGGAAACAAATAAATTACGATGATGAGCGTACGAGACCGTTGAGTAATACGACCCTCCGCTATGGCACGAAGTGATGGACGAGTTCAGAGCACATGAGAGAAATTTGGAAGTTATAAAACAAAAACAGAACGACTTCAGCAGTTTTCGGAAAAAAATATTGCATTCTAAGCTCTACGGAAAAAAAATAGTCACCTAATGTTTCACGGCTCCAGCTATTTACAACGTTCAACAATCGATTTTCGGATATGTTGACCGAAGTTTAGGTTATAGGTAAGCACTGAACGAGCATCAGTTTTCATTAGGAGGTGGCAGGTATAGACGTGTTTTTTAGCTGCTCCACAACTATTGGATGAAAAAAATACGTCTCAGAATGGCGAAAATTGGCTATTGCATTTTGTCAGGCTAAGAAATACCCAGTGAAGGGAGTAGCGGAATTCGCAGGTGTTTCATGCTGCACTGTTATGCGAGTCTACAACAAAGGAAACAATCCGGAACATACACTTCAAGACAAAATTATGGGCGAAAAAAATTCTGATAGGGACTGATGACGCACGTCCAAATTAATTATTGACCGGAATCGCGTAGCATCAAGGAAGGAACTACTGCGAAACGTCAAAGATTGCCTTTCTTCAGCTGTTTCTAAATAAACACTTTGTAGGGAACTCCATGCAATGGATGTATGAAGCAGAGTGGCTCATAATCAGCAAAAGTTAAATCCTGCCTACAAGCCCACTCGTTCAAACTTGGGCAAAGCACACGCACGTTGAACTGTACAGGAGTGGGGAAGTGTCATGTGGTCAGATCGTTCATGTCTATTGCAATGATGCCCGCCGTCGTGTTCATCGAAGGCCTTATGAAGCCTTCAACGAAGCCCGTGTACAAAGGGTGCTACAAGGAGGAGGAGGGTCTGGCATGTTCTGGGTGTGTCTCAACTACATACATAGGAGTGAATCCTTTAGTTGAGATATCTGTCAAAATGAACCCGCATGTCCACATTGAGGTGCTAGATAACAAAGTTTTGCCATTTTCACAGTATCTGAATGAAAAAACGCATGTTTCTTTGCCTATCTTTCAGGATGACAACTACCGTGTGCATCGGGCTAGAACTGCCATTGATTAGCATGAATCATCCAGGATGTGTCAGACATTTAGATTAGCCAGCAAATCCTGAGGCATGGACCCAACAGAAAATTTGTAGGACCACCTAGAACTACAACTTCGACGTCGAGAAGATCGTTGAAAAACTGTAGCCGCACTACGAGATCAGTTAGTGCAAGAGTGATTTAAAATCGACCAAGTGTACATTAGGACACTTGAGACTCAATGACACGAAGAATTGTCGCCATTATTCGTGCTTGTGGAGGCTACACCATATTAGTGCCAGATGACTAATTTATTGTCCGAGGAATTTATTTAAACGGAAACACGCGTTATTTATGAGTATCTGTTCCATCCTATGTTACACCAGTAGTGTATGTGTAAGGCAGGTATGCGTTCGGATCATCTGCCTTCAAGCCAATAATACAAGATGCTGCACTTAAGTAAGTCGTCTTTATGAAAATGAGAATTAAACAGAAAAATGATTCAACATGAGAAGGAAGGCGAAAAAGAGAACATCCCTAGTAAAATATATCTGAGAATAGGCGCTTTTATGACCATAAATTCTCTCGTGCGCACAAAGCAACTGAGAGCGCTGCGACTCGAAAATTCTTTCAGAGCTATTTCGAGAAGAAAATTAGCTCAGTAGTCGGCGGTATTCCTTGGGCGGTAAAAAGAATTGAAAAGTAAGACAAACGGCAGTTCCAAGACTTGAAACAACCTGCATTTTAAGTTTGTGCCATTGCACAGATGGCAGCAACACGGAATATGATCAACATCAGGAAAAAAGTCGTCCTTTGTGTTTGGAGTGAATTTGAAATTGAGCTTCATTAATTACCCCGTGGCGAGCATACGGACAGTTTTTTGTGATAGAAAGAATATAAAATCGAGTAATGAGAGTACGAGTATGTGACTTGCGGCGCTACCGCAATAATTATCCAGTAATAACGTAGCACAAATAAATTGACTGAGAAGCTCTCTAGCTGCGATGGAAACGACAATTTCCGAGATGGAGTACGGAATATAAAAAAGCACAGCCGATGCTGTTTTAAATACACCAATTTCGATTTTTGTAACAATTCAACACATACATCGCACTTTTGTTATTACGCAAGACATTTTTAACCGCACTCTCATAGGTAATCAAGTATAATCAAATACATACTACATGAAATACGCTCAAAAAAAAGTTCCAATGTTTTGTCTTCCTCTGAAAAGAGGCGCAATACCCAACGAAGTTGACGACCGCTTTTTAAGAGCGGCGTGAGATTCACAGCTCATCATTTGAGGAGCATTGCCACCGCAGACGGACGAAGCAATTGCACCTGTCGAAAGCCCTTGGTAATTACAGATTCAAATCCCCTTAGTAATTGCAGTAGCAAATGCCCCTAGTAATTACAGTTGCAAATGCCCCCACTAATTAAAAGTTGCAAATGCCCCCACTAATTAAAAGTTGCAAATGCCCCCACTAATTAAACGTTGCAAATGCACCTGGCAATAGCAAGCGTACTAGGTATTTGTAGCAGCGAGGGTACATGGCAAGAGCACTTCTACAGTTACGCCCAAAATCATTCATACCCTTGCATTACTTTTGAATATATTTGAATAAATCCTGTAATAGGCCAATTTTTTCAGGAATGCTTATACCAAAAGTTCGAAAGTGGTCTGAAATGAAACGTGAAATGAGATTTTCTGAAAGAATTTCTCTAAGAAAGAACAACAACAGAAGTAAATGAATCATGATCATATTTATCTGTACCCTATCTCAATAACCTGTTACTGAGCCTTTATTTTTATTAACTGTCTCCAGACGCTTTCTGTAATTCACTAAAATGTTCGTGTATACATCAACAAAAATCTCAGACTACTCACCTTCTACAATTGTTCCAATTTTTTAAGATTCTTGGGTTTCCTAGCGTTGACTTTTTTAAACCCCCCTCCTCCCACAAATCATCGATCGAATTGAGACCTGGGCTTTGGCTAGGTCACAGCAAAACATCAACTTTATTGTTTTACAACCATTTCTTACCAGATTTTGCAGCATGCTTAGGATCATTATCGTGTTGAAAAACTATATCGGGTCCCATATCGAGAACTTCGGCAAACTACTACAAATTTTCGCGAAGAATTTTGACTTATTGGTCTTGTTTCACGATTCTTTCAACCTTTCACAATGATTTTAGTTTCATTGGCCGAAAAACATCCTAAAAACATACGACTTCCCCCACCATGTTTCAGAGCTGGGACCGTGGTTTTCTGTTTGAACGCTTCACTTGTTCTTCTCCAAACAAAAAGTTCCGTTTTAGTCTCACTTGACCAATGATTCGATAACCTCTGTTCAATATACTCTCTGGCACAGCACAATTGGAGCATCTCTTGACTAGCCGTAAGAAGAGGTGTTGTTTAAGGTCGGCATCCTTTCAATCCTTCATCAGTAAGTGTTCTTTGTAGTGATATCAAAATTTCTATTTTCTTCATACCGAAATTCTAGAAAATCACGTTGTCTGTGATCGAGTTTTATTCACTTCTCACAGTACTTGTCTTGCCGATCGAGGCGAGAGCTTCTCCTTTTTTCCTCGTCCATTAAGGTTCTGGATGGCAATAAACATCTTGTACTTCGTGTAATACTTTGAACAGTTGATATAGGGACTTCCAATTGCTTCAAAATTGATTTGTAGCCACTGTCGTACGTGAAAATATCTACAATTTTCCATCTTGACTTCATACTGACCTCCTTTGTCTCCAGCACGTGGTATGAACTGTGTCTACAGTTGAAATGAGGTATTTCATGGTTGCTAATGTTGAGTAACCTCATTAGAATACTTTAGGCTAACCTGGAATAGCTGCAGCATCAACTTAAATTGACATATTAATCTAATAACATTGATTTGTTACACAAAAGGTGTTTTTCAGCATGTTACTGAGATAGGTACGAATATATATCAACATGGTTCATTTATCATTTTTCATTATTTCTTAAAAATAAATTATTACCGAAACTCATTCGTGTTTTATTGCAGAGCCCTTTCGAAACTTGTGGTATGGGCATTGCTAAGAAAATTAGCCTATTGAAGAATTTATGTAAATACATCCAAGACTAAGACAAGGGTACGGATAATGTTGAACGTCACTATCAGTGCACCAGACATCTATGTACAGCTGCAAGTGCGGCAGGTAATAGCACCAAAAATTTGATACACCCGTGAATAGTAGTCGGAAAATGAATTTCATGGTGCAAATGTTTTTCAAAGAAAAAATTAATCTAAACGTACTTCAAATTAATTACTAATCATTTTTGGTACCAGTAAAACGTAGCATATTAATACAATGTACGTCAAGTTTCGCACAAATTTATCCCATTAAATACGTACTACAAAGGCTAATCGAAGGCTCACCGTAATTTGCTGCTCCCAAACAAGAAGCTATAAACTTGTGAAGGGAAAATTCAAAGAACTCTTCCTTGAATCTCTCCTTTAACGATTACCATTTACGATATAGTGTAAAAATGTAACCATGTGCCGACCGTACTCATTTTCTTCAATAAATAATTAAAATTGTTTTTACTAAGCTTTCTTTTATTTGATTATTCTTTATTGACAACAATATTGATTCAGGAAATTGGACGATTTGTATTACCCTTATATAGAAGAGTGCAATTTTCGGCAATGAATTAAAAAAAATAAAAACTACAAGCTACTAAAAGTTTAAGAGTTGCACACGCGCCCCGAAAGCTTTTTCAGAGTTGGTTTGTTTTTCATGAACTACCCAGTAAAAACACAACAAATGAATCCTACATGTCGAACATGGTCGTATAGCCCCATGCACTCGTGAGGCTAATACTGGACATCTAAAAAAGCTTAGGTAAGTTTGTATGTTATTTCAATATGTAGTTTTAAGATACAAAGCATTTTCCTCACAAAATTCAAAGCTTAGGCGCTCACAAGTATCATATTTTTAGCTCAGAAGTCAAATCTGTGAGTCAAGTTTAACCTAAGCAACAAATGAAGTCGAGGTGGCGTCCGAAAGACTAAGAAACGGTAACACGCAAAGATGCTGACGAGTCCCGTCAGTTCGGCATCGCCAGCCAGAACGACATCAACTCCCCAGGGGATAGCGAGCGTCCTTCTATTGAACAACGGCCGGAATTTGCCACGAAATTCACTAAAAAAATTATTTTCTATCTAAGAAACCTGTCACAATTGTATTAGGGTGAAAAATTCAGGAAAGTGCTTCGAGGGACTTGCTCGTGAATTGTGAGCTGGGTGCCCACGGTTGTGAGTCAAAAACGACATGAGTGCACAACCGTTTGTACACACGAAGATGATAAACGTAAGTGAAACTTGAAACGCTGTTAAGATGATGAAAAATTGATCGCTGCCCAATGAATAAAATTTAAATTTTAGAACACGGAGGGATCCAAAAAATGTACAGTTTGTAATTCAAAATTCAACAAAAATATTTTCACCAACTTATTTCATGGAAAAGCGTTGTGTCGCTATTACATTAGCCGTGGGTAGGTGACGCTTGCTGACAATTTGTGTACAAGCGCGGGTCTTTCATTTCGAGTTTAGTAAATTCGAAACAGTAAGTACATTTTTTTGGACCCCCCTATATAAAGCAGATTTATAAACGTAATTGTTCAAACAGTCTCCACAGCAAGCGTCCCGAGAAGCTAATAAAAGTCGAAAATTGTAGACGCTAGAAGTAAAATAATATCGGAGACACCCAAAAAAGAAGTCGTTGGCTAGATACATCGACCTCCCCTGTCATAAAGCAAGGAAAATCGAAGAGATAGGATCAAACTTCATCAAACGCACATCTAATCCTTCAATATACTCCGAAAAGCACGGCAGGCTGCATTGCAGTTGCACAGGAGTCAAGTCGTCAAGTCAGTGACGTGAGAGCCGCTACAGATCTGAAGATCACAAGAATGCAAAGTTCCTGAAAAATGACGAATAAAACAAGGTGCACGCAGCGCCACACTATTTTAATGTCACTTTCATTTTTATTGCATTTTAATCAAAACATAATGTAAAACAAGTAATACGACTGTTCAGTACTCAAATTTTTTTATAAATTTCGTGTAGCACTCGGACCTCTAAAAAAAGCTCAGAGCATCAACAGCTTCCTTAGAGCTCAGACGTCAGCCGGCGCTCGACTACAGCAAATCAATACACGGCTCGGAAACTCCTGCATAGCTGGATGAGTATTTTAGCTCCGTGGAAACTTTTAGCTCCTTGTAATTGTAGGGTACAAATAGTGTGAAAAGCAACACTATTTTAAGAAGAAAAAAATTTTCCAAATTAGGTTTGAATTTAAAACCCACAAGTCTCCAGTGTTGCCTAAAAGGAGAATAACGGAGACTGTTTGAACATGCTCAACAAACATGAGCGCACTCTCATATTTCATTTTGATGAAAATTTATTTCTTAACACCTAATTCCATCGGACCACCACATTTTGCTTTGTTAACTTGTACGTTACATTTTTGTAAGAAGTGTCCATGCATTGTTTTAGCTCACAAGGAAAGGCAATCCCCCATCGTGAGCAGCAGGACATTTTATTTGCCTTTTCTTTTGCAGTCAATCGTAAAAATTGAGACGATAGATAACGTTATATTCCACATATATTCAAATTGAAGTCTTGTTTATGTACCAATGAGCTTTTATCAAGTCAGATGTCATTTTAGAACAGACCGATTCAATGTATTGAACAACAAACAAAAACTCTTTCACTATATTGAAATCATATACATAAATTTCCAGCTAACTAGCTAAACGATTTCTATAAGGCAAAGTTACGTACGATAAAGGCTGATATCACCGTGAGCTTGCCATTCAAGCTGCGTCGCACAAACCGCTTGCTTAGCTGCAGAAGCCAAGCTTGCAATGCATGAAATCAGGCCCGCCTCTCCCCAGAGCACACTCAGCCCAAACCTACGGAGGTCGAATCCCACGTTTCTTTGCGCTCGTATCAAGAGTAGAGAAAGATTCTCTTCATTTCAAACCAGGTGTTTCTTTCTTGAACTTTTCGCCCATTCCGCCAAGAAAAAAATCCTCACTTTGGGTACAGGATCCTTTGTTTGCGATTCATTTAGGTGGAAACGAGAAGGTTAATTTTTTCACGATTGCAGAAAGCTCGTTTCTCTGGGAGCAGTAGCAAGACCGTTTGAGAGGAGTATAAGGCTAATTTTTTAATGTAGCAGAAAGTACGTTTCATTGAAGATAACAAAAGACTTATTTTATTGAAAGATAC
This sequence comes from Orchestia grillus, assembly GCA_014899125.1. Classification (NCBI taxonomy): domain Eukaryota; kingdom Metazoa; phylum Arthropoda; class Malacostraca; order Amphipoda; family Talitridae; genus Orchestia; species Orchestia grillus. The sequence continues at coordinate 26,153 of VOMN01042816.1, forward strand.
GAGAAAGAAAGTCGTTATATTTGAGGAAAGTAGAAGACTCATTTCTCCAAAGGTTATAAGAAGTTTCTTCTACGAAGGAAGTGTATTTTTGCTGAAGAAAGTAGATGGCTCATATTTTCGAAGGAAGTATGTGGCTCATTTCTACGAAGGATGTATAACGCTCATTTCTTTGAACGAAGTAGAAGGTTCATTTTCTGAATGAAGTACAAGACTTTCTATGTACGAAGTATGAGGTTCATTGTTCTGAAGGAAGTAGAAGATTCTTCATATAAACGAAATAGAAAACTCACTTCTCTGAAGGAAACAGATAATTCACTTCTCTGAAGGAAATAGATGACTCTCTATGAAGGAAATAGAAAATGCTCTCTATGAAGAAAGTAGATGACTCTCTCTATGAAGTATCGGGCTCATTTCCTTGAAGGAAATAGAAGACTCTCTCTACGAAGGAAGTAAAAGGCTCATTTCTGCGAAGAAGGTAAAAAGCTCTTCCTTTGAGGGAAGCAAAAAGGTCGTTTCTGTGAGGGACTTGGCATGATCATTTCAAGGCAAGACGCGCTTGAGACTCATCTCCGACAGACTAAGGAAGTCCCAGGGGTCCTTCGGTCTCGTAACTTCAGAATGCTGCTCGGCCGTAAAAGCAAATCTTAAACCTATAAATTAGGTATAAATTGAATTCTGCCACGGAAGTGATTTGTGGGCCTATAAAATGCTAAAGATTTGGCCAATATTCTGACATCAAACCTCACCGAACTTTCTACAACTATTAAAACTCGTTGGCTATTTCGAATGTGGGTCCCAGCCATTCAGGAGCGTATCGTACAGGGAAGAACCCAAAGAAAATCTCCAGCTTTTTAACTCGGTTACAGCCTTTCAACTCGGCCAAGGTAAAATCTAAGAACGGTGAGGCATCAGAAGCTTCATACGGTGAGGCGTCAGAAGCTTCGTATGGTGAGGCATCAGAAGCTTCATACGGTGAGGCGTCAGAAGCTTCATACGGTGAGGCGTCAGAAGCTTCATACGGGGAGGCATCAGAAGCTTCTATCCGCCAGTAAACTTCGTCCTAAAAAATTAACGCCCCTTGCAAGAATCTAATCAATCAGCTTTTGGAATCAATGATACATTAAACCTCAAGTACCCATAGATAAAATTTTGGAACAGTTAAGATTTAGACAAGATCCTGCACCGTGCTCAGAATTAACCCGCGAATGAAGCAGCGCTGAATTTTACCGTTATCATTATTTATATTAAACGATGAGAAAAAAATAATCTTGAGAAGAAAAATCATGTATCCCTGAAACATCTGAAACTAATTTCAAGCCACTTACTATGTAAAAATTACGGATATTCTGTCATGTGACACAGTTTTTGGCATACTCGAGAAACTCCAAGCTATCTCGACGACAGCGTTGCCAGAATGCAGCCTTTAGAGCTGGTACGCGAAGTTTTAAATATAAAAATGAAGCCCTAATATAAAACCCGAACGCGCACGTCAGAACTTGGGATAAATATGTTCGCTAAGGAGCCGCTGAACTTCACACGGTAAAATTGGACTCAAAGAGCAGGTCAAATCGAGTGGCATTAGTGCGAGGGTTACTCTTGTATCCGCGAAATGGTTCGATCTCGCTTCTTGACAAGTTCGCCGGGGCAAGAATTGGCACATCAACATGTACTATATTATACATCATCCTCATGTTCCATATAAAAGGTAGTTTTAATGAAATACTAGTGAAATACCCTTTTGAATATAGTATACGTACAGGTTGACTAACAAAACGCACACCCCGCTTAGAACATCAATAATTCGTTTAGTATTGAACCAATTTTAGCTCACTCAGTCTCGTTAAAAGCAAACCTCAGTCAGTGTGCAGTATTAAAGATGTACCATTTCCTTCTGTAACGGTTGCTTAATATTAGGCGATATGCATAGTGTTACTCAAAATTGAGGCATAAAATTTTGCAGGCGTCGCTCAAAAAGAATATTCTCGACAATATGTACTTAGCGACTGTGACCCATCACCCATCAATTTACTGTGACCCACTAATATGTATTAGATTTTTTAATCAACAGAATAAAACGCTTCCACTATTTTTCGGGTAGAATAGTTTCTACCTTAATAATTTTACCCGGAAAATGGTACACGCTTTTTATTGTTAATAAGATAAAGCTATCAATAGACACATTGATGAGGCCAACACTTGAAAAATATTTCGCCTGATACCGCGCGTCCATGTTTCAAAAACTAACCGACTTCCGAAATGCTATTCACTAGTAAAATATAATAGCTGAACTTATGTACAGTATTTATGATGCGCTTTATAACTATTTCAACGCTTTGTTTAGAAATACTGGTGATGGGCAAGAGCATATTTTGCCGAAAGTTCAGCCACCAAAAAAGTGGATTTGAATGAATCCTTCGGAAAGAATATCCTCGACGATATAATCGCCACACATCAATATTTTCCGAAAATATACAAGTGCACGTTAACTAGGAAAATAGTGGGCATCTTGGAGGACTCAATTTCGTTTAGCAGGACTTAAAAGCACAACAAAAAAATTGCAACTTAGCCCAAGCTTTCGGTGTGGATTTGTTCCAACCATCAGGGGAGGAAGTGTATTTTTGAAGACAATACATGATTACAGCGGGTATATAGGCTACGGAACGTCAATTTAACGTGAAATCTTAAACTAAAACAGGAACAAAAGGGTGGAATGAGGGAAAAGGTAGCAACATGAGTGTTAAACGATCACAGGAAGAAGTTATTACTATACATACTGTACATCACGGTGACGGTTAATTTTCATGATTATTAATGCTTCTTCAAGTCCAATGCGTGTTAAAACTCTTAAGAAGATGCTAATCATGTTTTCTATCACCGCTCAATTTATAAAAACGCAACGTCTCGATGTTCTTACATCAACATGAGGCTGATGATAATGCAAGAACATCGAAACGTTGCGTTGTTATAGGTTGAGCGGTTATAGTAAATATGATTATCATCTCTAGAGTTTTAACTCTATTTGATACATCCTTGCACAAATTAGGTAACATCTTACTAATTTTACCCAAAATTTCAAGGGTGACTGCGTAAAAGCATGCTATGGGTTGTGTTCTTTCAAGAGACTTGAAAAAACACAATTATGTGTTGAATATCCCTGACTGCGCACGCGTAAACAAAGCACTTGACAGTAAGAGCATTAGGTTATTCTAAAAGTCCTGAACGATTTTTTAGTAAGTTAATCTGTTCATTATGTCATCTAAGAAATCAACATTCCATTTAATTAGGTCACCAATGTTTAAGGTTTTTAATACAGGTCTTCTTTGTTCAAGAATAAATTTCATAGATCCTTCATTTCATATACTCTGAGTTGACAATGAAAATAGATGAAGAAAATTTTATATTTGAGAGCAATGTTGCAATGAAAGAGCGGTAATGCTTCACATCTTACGGGAAAAGGTGAAAATACTGGAAAACTTGCAAAACCGTCTCTGAAGTGTTTGGTGAAAATTCTGTTCGCGTATTGTCGGAGACGTTTTAAACGCAGAATTTAAAAATATCACAACAAGACATCTTTCAGTATAGACGTCAACGAAAGTACAGTTTTTCTCCATCTTTCATATGAAAGAACATCGGCTCAGGACTTTGCTGGCGGTCTAATATGTTCGTTCATTTATTGAGCTACACGTAAAAGTGAACAGAAGCCCAAATGAAACGATTTCAAAATAGAAAGCTCGAGGCAAAGCAGGTTCATAAATTTATAATTAGTATCAGCACCTAAACTTATACAAAAATAAAGTTTCTGACGATTTGATGAACATAAACGTTCATACAATCAATGGTAGACGAGTTGATATCGACTTGTAAGAAATTTCACGAACTGTAGCTTACTAGAGTTTTTTCTCCCACAGCAGTTAACGATATATTTACACGCAGTGAAGAATATCCAAAAATATTATTTTTTGCTGACTGAAAATTCTTGTATCACGTGATGTTTTTTGTTTAAGACAACAATTTTCCTAATCTTCGTCATCACACGTTTCACAGGCGAACGGCTGGAAACAAGGAGAACTAATTGACCTGCTAATGACCAGTGTGGAGCGTAGCTGCAGGTGGCATTGATCACGAGGCGTGTGGTAGCAAGCACATTACACAAAGCTGATAACGCAGTGGCAACAAACGCCATTGATTCACACGGAACACAAGTTCACGGTGCGCATCTGAAAAAGAAAGTCACCCTAACTTCAGCAGCGCTCAATTACGGCAGCCGCAATTGGCCCCCCGCCGGCAAAACGACCACCGGAGCTCCAGCACAGGTACATTAGGGCAATTTGTTGCCAACAGCCTGCAAAATGCTGCAATTATTCACGGTAAAAACACCCGATCATTATTTCAGGAACTGATTTTCATCAATTCATGTACATTTTTTAGCGAATTTTGTAAGATTTCAACATAGTCAAAACTTTTTGAGGATTCGATGGTTCACTCAGACTAGGCCAGTCAACAGGCATTGTTCGCAACAACAGGCATTGTTCGCAACTTCAACTCAACTAATATGATAACAAGGTACAGCAATAGCTTCTGCTCGGCAAACACAGCAGTTTCACAATGAGATATAAAAGATGGTGCTTTACAAGTGTCAAACAAATTGTTGAATAGGTAAAAAAAACTGTACAATGGAACTACATAACTTGTATTTTGAAACGCAAGTTCATTAGGCTACTCAAGTTCACTATCGAAGGCATCTAAGAGTTCTTCAAATAGAGATCTTCCTCGGATTTTTCTAAAACATGGGAATTACCCGGTGGGGACAGGAAGTTAGACCGTCGGGGTGGGGTGTAGTGGGGACCACAACATACTTGGAAACGCACGATCGCGCTGGAGGTCATCTATGAGCAACATCGTCCACTCTGCCAACCAACAAATGCGTGTTTCAGACAAATTAGCGTATTTATATCACCCAAAAGTGGGCAACGGTGTAAGAAGGAGACTGGATTACAAGAAATGCTTTGAATATAATTTTCATTTAGTTTTAACCATTCCTTTATCTGTCACAACTACCACATTCTATTTCTATTCATAAACTTGTGTAAGGTTTGAAAATGGCGAATCTCATCCATCATAATTAAATTCTTAATTGCGATGCTGCTAGAATGTGAAAACTGACACATGTCCCCTAACGTCTTCCTCCGCGTCTTTAGCATATCGATACACCAAATTCAGAGCGACTACAATTTATTCGCCGGCTCAATATTCAAGGACTCATTTTCGTCAAAAATTTTCAGGGACGGTTGCAGATTTAAAACCATAACTCGGGAAAAGACAGTCCGTATTAAAAGATTTAGGCGGTGTCGGGTCAGGCTTTCAGCCCCGCTTCCAAGAGGGGTTTTCCACCTCGTTGATGTGGGATGAAAACAAACGAGCGGAAAGTCTACGGCGAGATTTTCCCAACTTCGCGATCAGAAAGAAATCACGCTCGAGATAGATCGTTGGGTGATTTTCGCCTTAGGTACTCGAGTCTCATTAGTTATACGTGACAGAGAGTAATAGAAAATCTGAACCCGTTGCAATTTTCCTGTGGTCTCCCTATTAGGAACGTTCCTAAAATTGATAAATAGTGGAATCTACCTACAGTTAAAGGTAGTTAGTTCTATTTCTGGAACCGAAAACAAATTCATTTTTTGGGTCTGAAGCCTATGACTAAAAAACATCGCTTATAAGATTAGAGGAAAATATCAAGAGCGCAATATGCAATACTCAGTTAGTTTAATAAAGGCGTGATCATAGCATAAGCAGCCAGTGGGTTGAACTCGATGTACTCAAACAATATTATGAAGACAAACTAGAGCAAAATAAAAGCCTCCAGCTTCATTTCCATCTTATTTTACATTTTTAAATAAGGAAAAACGAACAAATATCGCACATTTACATAAAAAATATTTTAATCAAGTTAATTAAAAGAAATTAAATAACATTTCTGCGTAAACCCTTGAGTTATCCAATTACGCAAAATGATCGCTATTGTTCTCGAGACAGTTTAGGCATTTCTCACTTTATAACTTTTCCAATGTACTCTTTATTACCTGAAAAAATGATGACATTTATCTTAATTCAGTATGCTCATCTATGATGGGTTTAATTTTTGTACACATTGCTCAAGATGGCAGTTTATTTTCCACTAATCCATGTTACAAAATGGGTGAAAATTTGTTGGAACCACCATGTATAACGGAACAAAAATACAAGCGACACACCCCGAAGTTGACTTTCCCTCTTGCCGGATTACCGTATTTGCAGGAGCAGCAACCCTACCCCCTAAGGCAAAAGGCATTCCCCTATTTTTTGAAAACGCATCGTGGAAAACAAAATTGCATGACTTCAGCCGGAAGTCATCCGCTACCACAGAGTTAACAAACCTAGAAATAGCGAAGGGAAGATAATGTAAAAGCGGTGAAGCCTGCCAACATCTGCGTCTCATATGTCCGCAAATAAGGTAATTATTTAATTAAGGGAAAGTAAATACGCACCACATAATATTCTCGCCCGATAATTACCAGAGCGCTGTAAACAACCTTCCACTGTTAGAGGTCACGGTGTTTACAACGGGCACAATCAACGAGCTCGCATAAAGTATGGAGAAAACGAACAAGAACATACTATTAGTCACTGACAGTTAATGAGATGAACCTAAATTTAAAAATCTAACTATTTTTAAATGTTTCATGATTGAAATTGAACATTTATTCCACATATTGTCTTCCTAAAGTTTTAATAAGTATAAAGAGAGGTCGAGGAAAAAGAACTGGTAAAAACAACAAAGACTGATAAATCAGGATGCTAACTCTCGCGGGAGAAGTTTGCCAAAGGAACGCAGAAAAAATTCATAAGTTAAACACGAAGAGGTAAATTTTATGAGCAAATAGCTATAAAAAGAAGTTCACTAAATGGTGAAAGATTCTCAGTCCAACAAGACCTTTGATATTTAGTCATAAAGAACGTTTTGCTGCATACATCAAGTACGAAACATCATGCAAGCAAGCACTGCATAGGATGTCGTCTAGTCGTACAGATCGTAGGAGTTACGACATGTCAACAAGGCCTGGCCGTGGCACGCCCGGACGTATTTGGCGAGTCTCTTCTTCCCTGCACCCCTTCCTTCTGACCACACACGAAAGAACAAACGACACGCACGGAAATCTTTCCTAAACGAATACAAATATTGAGCAAGATAACGCAAAATAACTATAGAAAAATGCGATAGTAATTACTTTCATTACGAGTCAAATTGAAAGAATAACTAGCGGAGTAAAATTCCAAGGGAAACTGAATGAAGATGTGTTGGAAGATAACCTATAATTATGTTCGTACTGCAAAATGAATGAAAAAGAATAAAGTAGACAATGAAGCACAAGGTAAATTTTGCACAAACTGTATTTAAAAAATAAAAGGGAGTTGAATGAAACGTTCAAAGTGGAATGAGCGATCCTCGATCATCTCATTAATTAACCATCATTAATGAGAGTTCAAGTGCAGGTTTCTTCAATTACCTGATCGAGGTTCCTCAGATCTTCACATTTGCATTTATTCACGTAAGATGTGCATCCACTTCAAAGTAAAATCACACACGAAGTTTTTCTGCGCTCTTAACAAATCTTCAAAATTGATAGGAATAAAAGGAGATGCACGGAACAAAAAAAGACAAGATTTAACCGCAAAAAGAGCTCAAACATTCGCAAATGCATCGCACTGCACTTAGTATCAAATGTCCTATTATCGTGCCATGTATGGCTCATTCAATTTATTTTTAACCATCAGAATAATTTCGACAGTGTAGACGGTTTCACCTGACATCAAACTTACAGAAATATTTATTTCACCAAACACGTTCTAACACATTAAACGTTCTCGAATAATTTAGATATACCCGATGGCATTGAATTGAAAATTTTGACTCTATACAGAAATCAAGTTTATCCAACTATATGTAAAGATTTACAGTGACTCGAGATTCTATGTTGATATAAGAGGTTGCGTTCAAAATAGCAATAAATAAACTTAGGAGTGATGACTTGGAATTATACAACTGTTGTGACAATCGATTTAACCTCGTGTGATATCATCGACAGATCAAAAGGAGACTGTGAAGGGTACAACACGCTAAAAATTATTTTAAATCTTAAATTGGTCGAGTAGAATATTGGAGGTGGGGTGAGCGCGTCCACCCGATTGGAGCAAAAGTTGGACGGATGCGGAAGATCGCTTCGACAGAAAATCGATGGAAAAATTTGTCCCACGTGATGGAGCCTCAATAGTTCCGTCAAAAGTTTCTCTTAAAAGTCGAATTTAAAGTTTGGTCATGAGTTCCCAGAGGAAAACTTTTAAAAACAATAGATCATCAAGTTATTAAAATTCATTTGTGTGTCATTATAGCGTATTCTGATCAAATTGTTTGCAAAATCAAATCACATATTGGCAAAAGGCCTATCATATTCGCTTAGAAGTCAAATTTATGCCTTTAGGCAGGAGAATGGTATAAATAATTTTTAATTTACAGCTTTCATATGTTTACACTGGGTTACTTGTGAGTAGATATTTATATATATACATACACACACACACATAAAGTCAATAACAGAAACCTCTCAGACGTAACGAAGAGACAAAAATCACACACTGTATTAATTTCAGTCAATACGAATTTAAAATCACAGAACATTCGAAAAATGAAATACTGGCATTGTAAAGACACTTTTTCCTAAACTTACATGCAAAATAATACAAAAACAGTAGCCCAAACTAACTCAACAGTTAAAGTTCAGGAAAATTTATTCCAATCTCATCGAAAATTTCTCAATTTGAAATCGATGTACATTTGTGGTATATATTACACTGAAAAATAATAAGCACACGTGGATCGATATTTACGAATGATTTTGAAATGATCCGAAGGAGTTTCAAAATCCAGCCAGGAATGTAAGCTAATTGAGCACTGAAACCAAAGTTGCCAATTGCAGGTCAATTAGCCTACGTGCTTAGGAATGTGTACCGAACTGCTTCGGAGGGAGAAGTCCGGGGCAATATCCAGGACTGGGAACAAAGAAGGATTACGCAGGAGGCCAATAAGATTTTGTGCGAAGGCTTGGGAGGAGCAGAGTGCTGTGCATCCTTGGCGCAACAAACGATAACAGGATGCGAGTCGTGGGAAGTGATGGCAAACAACTTGCAGCCGCAGCAAAAACAGACGCCTCTCCAAATAGAAAGGGGCTTTCCAGTATGAAATACACAAAAAATTCCATAAGTATAACTTGATAGCATTCCTAATGAAAGCTGTCGATTTAAAACTATTGGGAAGATGACAATTTCATACGCATTCACTCGGGTAACACGTCCACTCCCAAATAATAGAGAAATAAAAAGAAAGTAAAATAACCAAGGGAAGAAATGATGCTCAAAGTAGGCCACCGCCTGCCACACGGAGCGCCAAGCAAACCATTGGTAAGTGGTGTACAGCGAGTAAGTGGTTTCTTACAAAACTGAACAGCGACCTGAATGAATGGAATCTTGCGTTGAGCGTTAACTCTGATTACTGAGTACAGAGCTGAGATCATTGGCTGTGTAATGTTTGTAATAATTCCCATAACTGTTCATTATTCAGCGCGTCCTAGAAGTAAACAATATATGTAGCTTTGAATAATTTATTCTCTTGTATGGCTTCTCAAGCTTGATGTGCGACAAATTTACTGCTCTGTGGTGCTTCTGAATTGATTTTTTGAGCTTCCATTTTGATTTCCAGTAACTATTACACAGCGAATCAAACAATGCGAGAGTTGATTACCATTAAATAATTGATATTGAAACTCAAACGCATGTCTAAGAACGTAAATTTTTTTACTCGTATTGATGAAACAATTCAAGTAAGAACTAATATCATGATGGTCGATTTGAGGTATATGAACAAACTTTCAACAGGCACAGAATTTTTAGAGTTAGAAATTCTTTTTAGCTGGAAAAGACCTCAAAGTTTCTGCACAAACGATGCAAGAAGAACCAAACAGTCCGAGTCTCAGACAGCCCCCACTTTATTACATCAGATGATTGGGCTGCGAGACAGTGAAGCTTTGTTAGACCCGGGCAGCGAGATGATTGTGCTAATAATTGGGCATAGAAACAATGCAGCTTAAAAATCAGCATAGAAGAAAATTGCACCTCGCTAACAAGCCAAAGAAACAAAATTTAGAATTACAAGCAAGAAAATGAAGCGTAAAAATTAGTATGGAGAGACGAAAGCGCAGAAATGGGCACTGAGCATAGAGCTTCATTAGAACTGTGCAGCGAGTATAAAATGCTTCATTAAAATTGGGCATTGAAACAATGAGGTTCAAAATTATCCATTGAGACAATGAAATTCAAAACCGAGCTACGAGACATCGCAGCATAATTAGAATTTCAGGCATTTGTCAAGGCTAATTATACAACTCTACTCTGCCCATCTCTACCAACCTCACCCAGGACTGCTGTACTTGTTTGCCGCTAGATCTCCAGCTAGCAGTTTTCACTAAGCCCAACAACATAGACAAGAAAAATATTAACGCTTAAGCATTGTGGAATGTTTTCCTTGTGGTACTAGAATGACGAGCAGTCTTAGACTGATCGCAAGCAGCAATTGTATTTTCATTCGTTTACCATGAGAATTAGCATGATTTCAATTGCAAATTGCTCGGTGTTCGAACTATTTTCGGTGCAGAGCATATGAGATTTAATAATTTAAATTCCGACTCCAGTCCACCAATTTTTTAATTTTCATCAAAAACTTCAGTTTTAAACAAAAGAACATACAAGTACGAGTACAAGCACTCAAAAAATGACAAAGAGAGACCACAGATTTGATAATCATGCATTCACGGAACCATAAAAAGTAATTCAAAAACAAGTAAATGGGAAACCTGAAAGGATGGAAAATACGTTACACCAACACACGTACTATCGTACGAGAAAATATGAAAGGGAATCCGCGCATACAATGAGGTAAATTTGCCAACCTAGTTCGCACTGCTAAAACCGGTCCTTCTCGTGGCAGTTACCTCTTATAACTTTTCACCGGAGAATCTATGATTATCTACAATTTTGGCCTTTCAAGTATTTCCATGGACTTTCTCCTACATTTTTCTGAACTTTTAAACTGCGGCCTCAACGTTAGACTGGGTATACCACGCGGGTAGGCAAGCTACCGCCACGCATCGCGGGCTCAAACCAGCGCCCCCATCACAACGACGCCGAGTCCAGCACATTTGAAACATTTATTTGCCACAAGTAATTTACATCAGATACAGATTTACGATCAAATCAGGAATGACAAAGAACCGGGATCAGGATATATACCACATGTGGGCCCGAATAAGCTACAAGGCTTCTAGGGCCTTGTCCAACTCTAGGGCCTTCACATCTGCTTGGCCAACTTGACTTCATGGTCGGATCAGCGAGAATTTATGTGAATTTCCGTACTACATCTTTACATTTTACATCTTTAACATACACATCTCTAACTAGATCAGAAATATAAACTGAATAAATAAAAGGCTTCAGAGACTCCCAGGACTGCACACAAAAAGTTTTCTTCTTATATTAGGCAAAGGACGAGAAACGCACTCGTATTAGCCCTGCTGCACTGACACGCAGAGCGAAACTGCTGTGCCACAAAATGTGATGTGGAGAGCTAAATATTTTTGTCAGGGAAACGAACCTCGAAAACTCATCGAGGGTCGAGGCTCTGAAGCCTTTCAGTCCAGAAACATCTTTTTCTACGCAATTGATCATTTGAAAGTTTCTGTACTTCTTCTGCAGAGCATTTTGCACATTGTACCCATAACGGTATTCACAGATTACAAAAAATAATTAATGCTAGAAGATAACAATTTCTCGACAACGCGGTTTTTTGCAAGTTCGTCACCTATTGTACGATAGCAGGAAATACTAACATGCTATTCGTTGTAATCGCACCACGCAAAAGTGGCGTAACACGGCACTAGCAACAGAATTTACCATAATAATCGTACCAGAGTGTAAGCCCTGGCACTTGATGCAAGAAGACGTGAATACACATACTGAGTTTAAAAAATGTTGCTTAGCAGACAAACGTTATCAACGCCATTCATTAGTAACAGAAATTTATCACAGAAGAAAAATTTGTCTCTCTAGTAACTAAGCCCTGGACGGATTAGACTTCAGCATACAGTATGGCTTAAAATCTTTAACAACGATAACATTTGCCCCTGAAATGCCGAGGGG
>VOMN01042818.1:0-28810 GCA_014899125.1 Orchestia grillus
ATTTTAACCTACAATATGGATCCTGGGCGTCCCTTATTCCAATAAATAACTATTCCTTGTATAAAAGAAATGGAATATTAGGTAGCGTGATTGCACATTTATCCGTACATACGTTCATTTATATAGCCAGTATTGTTTTGATTTGATTGATATTATATTGCTGTTCGAATGACTTAGGGATTTAGGTATCTTATGTATTTGTTTATTCATTCCCTAAATTTGTGCAATGAGGTCTTTTATTATAAAGGGTGACACAAAAAATAGGGAGGTTCTAAATACAAAATGTACGTATGTATGATACCAAATAAATTTTGAAGATATTCTCTATTATGGTATCATGGTCAAAATTTATTTGGTATCATACATACGTACATTTTGTATTTAGAACCTCCCTCTTTTTTTTGTTTCACCCTGTATATCAATGAGTTCACCTGTTCATGCTAAAGACAACGAAGTTCATTCATATCAAAACTTGAAGCCAAGTATAAAGTGTGGACTTATTTTTTGTTCTATGCGAGTATGAATTACTTAACACAACTGAATTTCTTCCTCATTGAGGCATTACTGTGCCCCCTTGTCATTTTACTGGAGCTGTTCATTCCATCTACAGCTATCACGTAATTTCGTTCGATTTTTAGTGTATCACGTACGAGTATATTTCACAGTAAAGCCATTCTTACTGTTACCTGTATTGCATTCCCGCTTAAATGTCCCGATAGATAAAACAAAAGTCGTAATACGTTTTCGTACATTTACTGCCGTGATCCACCACTTTTTGTTGTTATTGATGACACGTCTGTCTAGCGTTCTTGAAAAGGGCTCAAAGTTATTTTCCTTTACGCCACATAATGAATTTTTGTTTCTTAGTAGGCAGTTTTGTAACGTGTCTGTTACGGGTGATTTACGTCGGCTGAGAATGACGCCTGCATTCGAAATTACCCATGTTCGTTACTGACACTCGTACAAGATGTTCTTTAAAACAAGTTGTTGCCTTAGGGTTTTTCGAGCATTTCGAGAACTGAAATAAATATGCGGCAGCATCGAATTTGGCAGTTGCAATTGGCTTTTTTTGAATTTGTAACGTTCCTTGCCGTTAGACATAAGTCACGCACAAGCAAGAGTAAAGTCGCAATGGTACGGCATCGCACCGAACTGGTCTGGTGGTATTACTGCCACAAGTCATCACAGGGCACCATCACTACTGCTTCTCGATACGCCTCCGCATAACAGAGAAGAAATTGTTGAAAGTAAGTCTTCATCACATTCTCATGCTTTGATTTCTAAAAACAATATTCCGTTTTAAGAGAGCCGGAGAAAGCACCATAGATTCAGAATCCCATGATTTCATCGTCTGTTTTGATATGATAAATATTTTTTCCGCATATTAACTGGCAACTCAGAATACCTCAGTAGCAGAGGAACGGCTAAGCATAAGATACAAGAAACAAGAGAGATATTGATGTGGGCTAGTTCATTGCACCCCTATGTTATATTGATTTCTTGTGTCAATACTAGGGAATTCTACGTTCCTCTCTCATACTCTCTTTCCCTCTCACTCTGGAGTTCTCACTCGACTTATTGAGCAGCTAAGAGTGATTGGGATTCTCTGTTCAATATAAGAGTCAAGATAAATTTCGAAGGAAATTTCATTGTCAATAGTTATATATCCTGGGGCCTGATCTGATTCCGATCCTTTCACATGGAAATTAATTCTAAGCCTCGCGTAACCCAAAAGTTTTGATTTTAAATTTTACTTCTATTTCTGGTATTTTCGTAATTGTCTATGTCGAAAACTCATAGAAACCTATCATCATTGAAGCCATTAAGGTTTTGTATGTTTCGATTAGACCTCCACTCTTTTTTTTTTGTTCAAGAAAGTAAGGTCAAGCTGCTGAACACGTTATTCTCACGTGAGATCATAGTGTTCTGTAATCATGCTCGATGTAGTGTTCTGAATTTCCTCACTTTTTTTATCCTTCTCGGAGGTGAGGGGATCGAAAATTACACTGCGAACTCAAAATATCTAAATGAATAATTATTGCTGAGGGGTTGTTATTGTCTGTCACATGCATTCGAAGAATATGGATCGGAATAACCGTATGCTCGTATTTTTTGCTGTTTTTTTCCTGCTTGTTACGTCTCGCTTTTCTACTTTATTGACTGAGTTACTCAAATTTCTTTGTTGTATTATTTCTTGGCGTGATATTCATTGTACCTGTGTCGGAAATACTAGTTATTAGGTCCGATGCTTCCTTCTGAATATTTCGCAGGATTGACGATTATTCGTCAGATTTTGATGTATAAAGTACTCGCTTCAGCTATACTTGAATATGATTCTTTTTCGCTCAATAAAGTAGGACTCATTATCGTTAAATAGTTTAACAATTTTTTTCCTTCCAATTGCTAGAGAGTGCACGTCGTTCTTGCAACTTTTAATGGACATCTCATCTCTCTACAACTTGAGAGAACACCTACAACTTGACTACAACTGGCGTTGCGTCTCTACGTATCTCATCTCTCTACTACTTCAAAGAGACACTGAGAGTCTCTATCCGCTACAACTGACGTTGCGTCTCTGCACGTCCCATCTCTCTTATCACTTGAGAGAAAATTGAGGGTCTCTATGCGCTACAACTGACGTTGCGAAGATTGAGGCCACTGCTTTTTTTAGATGAAGTGAATGACATGAGACTCAACCAGCCCTGAATAAGCTTTTCCTGCAGTTCTTAAATAGTACTTTAAAGTTTATACCTTGTACGATTTTTTAGCAAAAAAATTGAAGGAAACGTATTTAAGTGTATTTATCGTGCTTGAAGTGAATAGTTTAAAAAAAGAGTAATTCAGAATGCTTAAAAACCTAGGTAACACTAATGCTTTATATGCTACATTTTTTGAAGTAAACGAAGTCTCAATAAGGTATAATTTTTGTGAATGCCCTTCAAATTTTAAACATTGTGCTGTGAATGTTCGAATGTCCGAAGATTGTGGATTACAACTTTGAGAGCAATAAATAATAATCTGAGTTGAATGCCTATCATCTGTCGATAATATAGCATGCTGGAACGAATGGTCAATTGGGACTCAAATAAAATTTTTGAGCGAAAATACTTAATTTTTGCGTGAAATTTTCAAGAGCTCCGATGAATTAGATTCTTTAAATGGATTTGAACGTATATCTTTCACATAAATAAACACTGACTCAGAGTTCACATATAATTTCATTCAGTCCTCAATTATCTAGGTTCAAACTCTATGAAAGTCACCTCTTACTTAGTAGATTTTGAGTATTATTAAGTGTAAGCATCAAGTGTATCCATGGTTGAGAATTGGTTTTGTCTCATGGTTGTGTCTTCGTTTTACCTAGAAAATAATTGCATTGATCACGTATTGTTAAGGCATTAAATTGCAAACTGTAGCTCATAAATCTGCCAGCTCTGCAAGATTTCGTATCAGTTTTAAGTCTTAAATCTTTCGAGCATCTCTGGAAGATTGATACTTACTTCGCTTTTAGCTTACCTTCAACATATCCAGACATGAAAAACACAAATTAGGGCTTGTATACCAAACTTTTGTGATGTTTACGAGTGCAATTCTAAAAGATGTGTTTTTATGCTCGTCCTGGCTCGCTGCCTCAAGGCTGGCTCCGAAGAATGAGGTTTTCTAGAGGAAATGCCGAAATATACTAGCGGGGTCAACTCCGATCATAGGCGGCTTTCAGAACTTAGGCGCGGTTTGGGCAGTTTCTTAGGGGATTGGAATTATTTATGATTAAGGCTCTAGGAGAGCTCCAAGGAACTGAAAAGCGAAATTCAATCTCGAGTTAACGACAAAAGAATATTGCTCATTTTTATGCAAAGAATGAATATTAATAAAAATAATTTTGGTGTGTAGTCTCAGTAAAGGAGAAGCGACACGCTTAACTGGAGTAAGACATGATTAATAATGGCATTTATACACACGTAACAGGTAATTGTTGGTTGAGCCAGAGTCAAAAGCGGTTGTGTTGCAACTACCCACACAAAATGCTCCTTAAAATTTTATTGCAGTCGTCGGAAGTTATTTCCTAGGACGTGAATCAGAGTAGGAAAATGAAATCTGATGTAAATTTACAGTAACTCCATACGGCGTCGTCTAGAGAAGCAAGAAGATTTTAAATCACTAGAAAAATTTAGAAACTCGCAAAGTTTTAGTTTTGACTGGCTGAAAATAGGTTATGAACGAGGTGGAAGTTCGTTAGGAATCAGTTTCAAAAATGTTCCTTTCTCCACGCGGTCAATTTTGTAGTAAACATCCAGTGAGTTGATTGAGAAAATTTTGCATTTCTTGCGTAAAGTGTGCCCCAGGATGTTGGAGATCTTCTTTTCAGTCTGTGTTTTGAGCTAGGCAAGGTTTGTTGTTTTAGTCTGGTGCAAGACGCTCTTTAGATGTCATCGTAAAAAGTGGTCACAGACTGAAAGGTCAGAAGAGCTGAGCAGTTAAGCGTTTTTAACATTCTT
This sequence comes from Orchestia grillus, assembly GCA_014899125.1. NCBI lineage: Eukaryota > Metazoa > Arthropoda > Malacostraca > Amphipoda > Talitridae > Orchestia > Orchestia grillus. The sequence goes on from VOMN01042818.1 coordinate 4,497, forward strand.
TCAAATTATTCGATCTCCAAACAAACGTCTCACTGTTCTCATAGGCAGTTGGACAGGGAGTAAAGTAGATCCATGCTGATGTAACCAGGGGTGCAAAATATCAATACAGTTGGACGGGGAGTAAAGTAGATCCATCCTGATGTAACCAGGGGTGCAAAATATCAAGACAGTTGGACAGGGAGTAAAATAGATCCATCCTGATGTAACAGGGGTGCAAAATATCAAGACAGTTAGACAGGGAGTAAGGTAGATCCATCCTGATGTAACAGGGGTGCAAAATATCAAGACAGTTGGACAGAGAGTAAAGTAGATCCATCCTGATGTAACAGGGGTGCAAAATATCAAGACGTAGAAAAGAATGGAGCGACGGAGCACAAAATTTACAGCGTGCTGAGGTTCCGTTGAGAAGTCACAATGACAGCGGAGCTCTCTTCAGCTTAAAAAAAGTGTGGGTGGTAACATCACCTCATGCATTTTATTGAATTGTTTTCTAACGGAATTCCTAATTCCTCCAGAAACCAAGAGCGTGATGAGAATGCACAGTGCATGTGTCACTTTGAAGCTACTGCAGAACGCAGATTCTTTGGTTTGGAAGTATGATACCTTCGTTCCTTGTTCAAGCAAGCTTTCCTTATGCAGGCCTGATCTAAATCAAGGACCAAACCATTTACCTCGTCCTGATGAAATTCCCCACGAACTGAATTTTCTGAAGTTTCAAAATTTCGCCATTGCTCGCACAGGGTTTTTCAACTCAATTGAGGTATTCTAGATAGAGTAGTTAAGGCGATCTTTCTTTTCCTTCCCCTATGGGAAGAATGTGCTTCAAATTTGATAGACGTATGTAACTCGATAAATGAAACACATTTTGCTCGATATAAATTTTCGATTTCATTATAAAAAACGAGATATCGAAAGAAACGAAATTTTTGAACCATTTTAAAAAGCTTTAAGCTCCCACAATATTTGCATATGAACGATGGGATATATTGCATTTTATGCGTCGCAATAAGTTCAATAAATCATCGGTTACACTTTTTGAAAAGGGTAATTATTTTTTTTATGATTCTTTTTTCTAAAAAATTGAAGTTTTGCTAAGTTTTGGTCACTCTAAGGTCTGTATTTTTTTACAAGTTTAATTGAGAATTCTACAATCGAAGTTCTATGTGTATTGCAATTCCCTATCAAATGAGCTCTGTACCATATCCGTACGACTAAAACTGCAGATGAAAGAAGCTTTCAACTGCGGAAATCCGAATTTTACAGGAGAGTCATATACATACACTCTCTAATGTTATTATTCAAAGTAAATGAATGAGAAAGTCATGTAGAACATCCAAGTGGTAGCGAGGCTAAGTTGGGGGCGGGGGAAGTAACCACCCACTTTCACTGACCGACAAATCATCAAATAAGCACTACAGGTAAATGCACTTGGTCGTATAGATAAATTAAAATGCGTGGGAAAGTAAAAATATTGGTATCAAACAGGAATATCCAAGATATTATGATGCAAATGCGTATTAGTACTAAGTAACAAGAAAATAAGAAGAAAAATATGCATAAAAAACTTCTACGCCTTCTAATACACTCATGAATGCATATTATGCAATAATATAACAAAAAAATAGCTAAGTGCTGAAATTGTCCCACTTCTAGACCGTCAGGAATTCCCTCAAATATGAATTTCTGGTTGATGCTATCGTTGATGTTTGCAGTTCTACTTAGCGTGGTTAACTATTACATACATATATGGCAAAAGGACTCAAGGCTGTTAATGGACTTACGACAAGAAGTAACGGATGCAGACATGATCGTAACCAAGAAAATGTTGAAGTATGTCAGGACGCATCAGATGTTTGCTCTTAAACTAAGTTATATTTATCTCTTCTTGTGTTCCTTAGCGCAGTTTTGTTTAGATCTTTAGGCTTAAGCTGTGAGTGTTTTAGAAAAGTTACCCTTCAACTTGTAATATTGATATGAATTTCGTTCAATGTTTTCGTGATTATATTTAGTTTTTAATTTTCTTTACAGTGCTTTTAAGGGTATTTGTAATGCGTGCTGCACACGCACTTGTTTACCATTTCTATGTATGTTCATTTGAAATTTATGGATATGTGAGTGTATTCTAAACAAGCGACAGGGGCCGAGTTTCAATAAAGGGTTGTTCAGGGAGACGCTTGACTTTGACCTATTTAATCTTGACCGACGAATTACGTCATTGAGGAAATTTGTCAGGATATGACCGCTACCTCGGTTTGGCTCTGACCTTAACGGACTAAATACGACGAAGACAGCGCTCCCAGGTCATATCCTTCCCCTTCGTCATGTGCTGGCACATGAAGCGAGTCTTAACGGACTAAATACGGCGCTGATAGTACTCTTCGTGACTACTGTCGCAGGCTGACTCGAAGAAAGAGATCTGTCATTTCCCTTGCTTGTTGACCCGCTGCCACAGTTGGGCTAGGGTCCTAGCGGACTAGCCACGGCGTTGGCAGCTCGATCGGGTCTCACCCAGCAAGCCGTCGCAACTCCACGACGCTTGCTCGAGCCTTAGCGGACCCACTACGGCGATGACTGCCGACCCACCTTGAGGTCGCAGTGGGGCTCGTGCGGGGGAGCGTCTCCGACCAGACGGTCGCCCGAGGCACGGACCCCTTCGCTGATATCAAGTCCATTTTCGGGTCAGGCAAACCTGCCAGAGGTTCAGGCCTTTTACGTGCGACCGAAATACATGTCACCGCGTTTTCTTATCCTTCACACCTACCGAATCCTCAATAAGGATAATTATTTTGTCAATGTTATACAGACTTCGTTGCGGAATATGACAGAAATCATCTGAGTGGATAACCACACGCCTCTCACCACGCTGTGAAGAAGCTGCTTGGTGTAGATTATTCTCATCGTGACCAGCTGACGAGGCTCAATACTTACTGTTAATTGATGTAATTTTGCGTTTTCAGAAGGCAAGCGTTAGAGAAAAGTTTGACGTGGTACAAAAAATTCTACAGCTTTGATACCAGCATGCAAATTATAGCGGGAATCCGTAGACCATAACTCAACATATTTTTTTAAAATTACTTCTCAGTCAAATCGAAGGTTTCTACTCCGCATTCTACACTCCTAGCATTTGACAAACCTCTGTAATCGCGTCGTTGGAGGTTAAATATAGTACATAAAGTTCGCTTCGCACATTATTGGAAGCATATATTGTCCTCCACGAAGTGCAACAGGTACTTGAGAGCAAAGTAACATCCGCAGGAAAAAAGGAGAGCTGAGATAGGCGTTGGAGAAATTATGAACATTAAACTTTATATACTCGTAAAGATAGACTAAACGCAAGACATTAGTCAACGATTCCGGCCTCTGCCTGCGTAACAGAGTCTACACGGTTCCGAAGCCGTCTGCAGGCAGTTATTTGTTGGGTCCTAGGAATATTCGTCATGGTATCCACAAAAAGTTGCCCAAACGAAGACGCCTAAATTCATCGATTCCGTCCAAGATGCAATTCAAGAGGATTCTGTGGAACCCATGAAAACACTCGGCAGGGAGATGCAGCTAACGAGGTCACCATCCGATTTGTGGTGCACGGCGACTTCGGTTACAAGTCGTACTTGATAGGAGGCGGCCAGTTCTTGTCCGACAATGCCTGTGAGAACAAAATGATGCCAGCCAAGCGTCTCTCGAACGCGTTGAAACTGACGAGGCTGGAAGAAATGCCCTGGTTTTTCTGGGATGCAGTTCTCCGGTTCGCATGTCATCAACTCTTTGGATTGTTACACAAGCCTATGGTGTGGTTGAGAGGATATCTACTAAGCATCTGCACAACACCGTTGCGGCTCTCAGGGTATTGGCTCTCGGGGTAGCTGTTAGGAATACTTTGAGATTTTCAGGACAAACATCCCTCGCCAAAAATTGTGCCAAGCATAGCTGGTGATCTCGGCAGTCAGGCCCGTGACAGAACGAATAACCGCAGCAATTAAGGCTGAGATTTCTTGTAGCTGCGCAGGACGGCACAAATTTACGACACACAAGATACATAAGGCATTCGCGTCTATATAGAACCGCACAGCGCAGACGCTTGCGTGACTGCAATTAACGGCAGGCTACAGCAGGAAATGTCCGTGAAGGCCCACATGTCATAGCCTTGGGGCAAAAGTGTTCGCTGTCCCGACTTGGACATATCTGGGCCGCTTCGCAGCGACGGACCGACCGCCGTCGTGAATGCCGGGGTTGTCTCCCGCTGCTTGCCCCAATGATGAGAGCAATTTTCGGCAGGGATGCATGATTCGAAGCAAATAATAAAATTAACTATTACAATACCAATGACTCTCCGCGTTATGCAAATACAGAGACATCATTTAAAAGAAAGGGCTCAATGTACACACCATCTCGCACCAAGAACTGGAAGTTACTGAAAGATGTATAAATTTATTAAGTGTGCAACACTGGTTTATTCTTTCCTTCCTTCATTTTCCGACTTATTAATTTTACTGTGAAAGTGATTCAATGGTTTCTTTGATAAGGATACATTATTTTTGCAGTACATTGGCAACTATCCTCGTACATACGTACAAGCATGTTCACTTATTCAAAATCCAGGTTTTTAGACGACATTTTCACTGGTAATTTTCAAAATGCCTCAGGTTTAAACGCGTCAATCAACGGCATTACCGCCAGCCGAGGAGGCGCCAATTTGTTCACTTGAGTTGATTGGAGAATTTCGTGTTGACTTCCTCTCCCAAGAGAAGCCGACCGCGGCCTTTAGACTCCGGCCCAGGTCGTCGCCATTGCACGGTTTCGAACTCGTGACCTTCCGGATAAATAAAAAGCCTTTCCCTATTAAATCATGGTGTGTCAAATCCCTACACTTTTTTGAGGAACAGGTACTTTTATGCACGTATATTCTTCGTATAGGCACTCTAAATGAAACACACACACATACGCACTTTGAAATCTTTCAGCATTGTTCGGGCCTTACTATTCAGGCCGCATTACGAATTGATGTAGCCGCCTTTTCTTCGTTAATATGTTCACTGTGTTTGTGCTATCATGTCAGCGAGTTGCTACAGTAGGCGGTTACTCATTGCGGTTTGGTGATAGCGGTTCAGGGGAGGTTTGTCAAGTAGATTTTGCAGATATTAGTCCAGTTTTGGCTCCAATGTATTCAAATATCCCTCGAATCCTCTCATATCATTTTGAACAGTTGAAGAACCTGGGTCCAGGCATGGATAATGACTGTTCATACATCGCTCGAATGCTGACAGCCACCTCAGCATTAAATCTGGGCGCAACACACAACTTTTCGAACCGAATGCGTTGCTTTATGCGCAACAGCAGGTTTTTGATAGTGAGATTCAAAGCCAATCCACAAATTATTTTCCACGTGGGAATTATGAGGTAACCCTCTCTCCTTCATAGAAAAGAAAGTTGTAGTAGATATTTCAGTCTTTCCCAATAGTTCGAATGCTGTCCAGATGCATTCACACACACATCCACGTCGTGCGCACACGTTCTACCACGCTCTCCCATGCAAGGCTTTCATGATCGCGATATTCAAAATGAGATAAGGATTCTAGCACTCGCTTTCTGTTGTTTCATCGTCTCACATATTACGTTCTTCATCATATTTTGAGCTAATTTGCGCTCATTGAGTGCTTTGATTGACATTGGCTTCCGTAAAGGTGTCTACACTTCATCTTTCACTGTTGTTCTTTTTGTGGAGTGTAAGTCAAGTTGATTTCGCAAAAACTTCTCGCACACATCCACTTTAGAGGTTAATAGGTTGGAACTTTGTTCATTTTGCGCTAAAAGGTTTGGCATCTCCAATTACCACCGCTAAATTTTCGCAGCTAATGCTTAACTGTGCAATCTCAACCTCCCTGATGGCGTCCAGTGGTTGATGAGCGGTTTGTTTCATCGAAATTCGTTTTACTCGTTTGTGATTTGGTTCTGTGGACCCCCTTTTTCATGTTCTCATTTTCATATTTTAAATTCTGGCATAATATTTTTGATACGGCACGGAAATTTTTCATGAACACGCACTCATCAGCCGGCTGTAAAATCCTAATTATCCTTGATGGTCCTTTTCACCAAGGAGCTGTGTCAGTGAGTCTTTCTCAAACGCTATGTTGACCTTTCACATCCTTGATCAGTTCATTCGACGTCGAGGTTGTTCAGGTGTGACTCAAAGTTTTGCCCGTGCTGTAGATTGATTTGCAGTGATTAATGTGCAAAGGTCGTGAGTAGGTGATGGTTAAGCAATTTTTTTTCAGTTGGGCTTATTATTTGTCGCGTATTATTTACAGAGAAAGCTCAGATAGTAATTTGAAAATGAAAAAAAATGCTTCAAGATTTCCCTTATCCGGATTCTGCTTCCCGATCGTTGATGCAATGCATGTAAGAAAGCCATTCCGTGTATCGTACGTTTGATTTCCAGGCTGAAGTTATTCTACATCGATGCATATTAATGTCAGGCATATTATTTGTACTGCATATTGAAGGTTGAAAACTTAAAAAAAAATTATTAGAGAGTAAGTATTCAATTTGACGGGACTAGATATTCGGGATTTGTTAGGCGATTGCTGTAGAAGTCATACGTTTTTTAATTTCATTCTAGATAGTCTAGTGGAAGATTATTTTAAGCCACATTTCGCTTGATAACGGTTTTAATCAGCATACCGAGTACTCGCCTAAAATTCAATTTCTGCTCGTTACAACAATATCACTTTAGATTTTGTTACCTGTAATGGTTATGTTATACAAATGATTTTCCCGATTAAAGGAGGGATATTTTAACTCGCACACTTACCTCGTGAAGCTCGGTGATCAACTTAGCACGTCAAAGAGAAATAGTGTCAGATAATAAAAAATTTGGTGCACAGGTTAGCAGCTGTCTTGTTACTGTTGTCAATTTTCACTCGGCAAGAAAGCTATAAACTGGTGAACCTCTTTCGACAAGCAAGTAACACCCTGCAGCAAGCAGGACTTCATGCACGCAGACGGATGATATGAGTTTTGAGAAATTTGCGATGACAATCTTCTCACAAGAAGCTTGCGAACAATCATACACTAAAATGCTAAAAATTGACATTAATTGACAACAGGTCAAACACCTTTTTTACACTAAAGCAACCCAACAGCATGAATAAAACAGCCATCCTAGATATAAAAAGCTTTTGAGGAACATATTTTTCAACGTAGCACGGGGCCGCTCTCTGGAATCAGTCGTAGTATCAACTTTACTTGTATGTCAATAGCAGAAACATCTAACTGTCGCGGGTAACAATTGAATCTTTTTTTCACAAAAAAATGTATTTCATAAGAAAAGATTTTAGGTTAGGTTTGCCGCGTCTTTATAAAAAGCATAGTTTTATATTTTCCAAATGTGCCTATTCGTTTCAGAAAAAGCCAGGGCCTCAACCAAACACGATTCTAAACAGAATTGCGAGCTAGTTCGCCAGTACTATTATCAGTACGCGCAATATTATTGGAAGGACACTAGGTACGTGTCTGCTAAGCTGCATGGGTAACTGAGGCTATAGAAACTAAAGTAAGCTGATATAAAACAGATACAATATATAATATATATAATGAATGAATGATACGACTGAAGTATTATGGGTTCGTTTTCAACATTTGAATCGTTGAATTAAGTCCAGAATCAATCTGCTAATTGAATCTATGACTTATAGACTTACTCGCTATCTCCAACTTTTGGAATTGCAGAGGTGAGGTAAGAAAATTCATGTTCTCTTGTCGCGGGTTTTCAGCGCCATTTGCATTTTAGGTTTGTTGTTCCGTGCTAGGCGTACGGCTGTGTACTCTGAATTGTAGTCGTATTATTGTCCATCAGATACGCGAACTGTTTGAGATCCTCTCAGAAAAATGGATTTTATCCAGGTGTGGGTAACATATGATTATAAAAATATTCTTAAACTCCATTCATTCCAGAAGAATCAAGAATGTGGAGTATTCATTTCCTACCTTGAAATACAAACACTTTGGTTAGAAAAAACAATCTATAAAGATCAATACTTTCCACGAGAAGGACTGGAAAGTTACCTTGAAGTAAATGAAGGTGACCTGCAAAGGGCAGACAATCTCAGTTTCTTAATCTGAAGAGAACGAGAGACATCGACCTCAACAATCCCCTTGATAATGGGATTTGGTCCATTTTGCGGAGTGTGGCTATTTCAGTGGTTACCTAATTTGTCCTCACTTGAGGCCGCCATCGTGAAGAAATGAGCGAAAATTCCCCTCGCCTTCACACACGACCAGTGTTTCTGCCTTCTGACTGGTCGCAAGAGCTGGAGGAACTCTTTCAGCGCAATGGGAACGCCAATAAGGAGCGAGGTTGTAAAGTATTTTATTACAAGTGATCAAATTTTTCCCAACTATATGTACATAAGATGTTATACTTAGAAAATATTATCACCTCGATAATAATTGTAGATAAATTTGACAGTGGTTACAGGATAATTTTAACTTAATGGAATGCTTCCTGGTTCTAAAACTACTGCATTTTTGTATAAAAAACACTGGAATTCAGGCACACGAATCGAAGAAACGACTTACGAAACCAACCCTTGTTCTGCTCGATGATCGTAATGCTAGTATTTTGCCTTCGATAAACCTTATAATTTTCTAATTCAATGCTTTCGACGCGAATGAAAAACAACTAAGGCCTCGTAGTGAAATTTTTGTATTTCGATCTGTGTGGTTTCATTCCGATTTTTCCTATGATAGCGACCTTGAACTGAGTATCGTATTGAACGGAATATATGAAAATCAGATAAACCCAATAGCATTTGTTCTGCTGAATGCTCGCCTAGGGTAATATAACGTGGTTGTTGCGCATTCAGATCACAAAGTTATTTTATCGCTTACGGGAAGCGTGTGGTGCGGCTCTCGACACCGGTGTACTGACGCTGTCTCAACAGCTATAAGTTTTAGCCGACAACCACTCCTGAAACGAAACAAATTTCCCTCGCGAGGCAAAAGTTAGCTCGCCGTAAAAAGCTGCAGCAACCAATCAGGACGTGGAAATCGCTGAGGAACGCAATAAGCCCAAACTCGGCCTGAAGACATTCGTTGTTCTCCGGGTCGCGATGGTCGCTGCCGGCTCAGTTTCTGTGTCGGGTAAAATCTATTTTAGAAGAGATAGTTGCCGAGGAAATGATGCCTGTTATATTGCTCAGTTAAAGTTTCCATGATGCTAGAATTATAACTAGTTCTAATCTTCCTTCAACACCAGACCGTTCCTGTTGTAAATTTTACATTCTATTTTATCGTATGCTGTTCTGGATATAGCTGCAGTCTTCGTATGAACGAATTTGAAAGTACATGGTGTATGCGCCATGTGTAGACTCACTGAAAACCATTTATGTAGGAAAGTAAGGATGCAAGTGTGTGGGACAAAGATTAAACTGAAGGTGAATAAGCATTCTTCTAGATTTGTCAAAGTTTATTCAAAACGTCTTCCTTTAGCCCAAATCATACGTTGAAGTCTGTCAGTAACTTGAACACATGCTGCACGCAGAGTTTTAAGATATATGTACTTCACTCCAGTTTATCTCCTATTAGCTCTTTAAATTTTCTATTCGCTTATAAGAAATCATACAGGTCATCTGTTCTATTATGGGCCACACTCAAGAGTCCATTGAGTTCAAATCTGGCTATGAGGGGCCCAAAGTTCCTGTATGCAAATACTCTTGAAGTTTTCCTTACATCAGCACTGGGCCTTTTTGGGAGGATTCGACGTCGCCCCATCTTACTAGAACATAACACCACTGTTTTCATACCACTCTTAGCCGTACAATACTTGACTCTTATTTTCGATAGTCATCTGGGTGACATTTGTCTTTTTTACAATTTGTTCTGTTTCTTTGAGGGTTTCTCCTGATTCTGTTCCTCACGGCATTAGTGAACTTTGGCGTCCTTGCTGGTCAGGACTACGGGCTTCTCACCTTTGGAAGGCAGCTCCCAGTATCTGTGAAGTTGTTGATGACCGGCACCACACCTGCCATGCTCACGAGTGGAATTAATATTTTGAAGATTTGAGCAGCTGTTTCACTCTCCGTATGGAGACTTACAAAACGTTCACTTGGACATTCGTATTGTCTAAATAACACTTTTTCTACCGCATAACAGCATATTTACATGTATTTTTTCAAGATTCGTTTATGTATGCATGCCTGTACTTGAAAAATAGACTAATTGATGTGATTTTTGAATGAGGACCATGCATCGAAATATAGACATTCTGAATGTTTACACCCTCTGTATTTCCTACATGAAATGTATTTTTTCCTTGATATGAGAGCATCGTGTTTGTCACTGTTATAATAGAAACAATATTTACATTTTTCTTTTAACGTGTAACATGGCTTGAAAAGAATGAGTGAAAATATGAGTTTACTCTACATTACTTAAAGTTGTTCCTTATGCTCTCCAACTTTCCAGTAGGTATACTTTTATGCATCAAAAGAGCTAAACAGTGATACTTAGCTTTGTGCAATGCTCCAGAGTTTTGTAGAGTTTTCCTCTTGTGCACAAGTTATATAGACGAAATATGGTGAAAATGTGTTAGATTTCTTGCGCTGATAGCAGTTCAAACTACTATTTGTCAACATGGTAAGAATAACTTGATTACTCCGTGTGAGCTACGTTTGCATCCGACGGAAAATTGGATGAAATTTTTTGTAATGTCATAGCAAAAATGTTTCACGAATTTTAGAAGCAAATGGGCCGCACAGCGGCTTTACTCAAATAATCCAGCTAATACAGTTACCAGAGGCCCACGTAGACCGAATGCACAGACGAAGGCGTCATGCATAAAGAACGTTCCTGTAGTCGCCTGCTCTTTCCACTTTGGCACGTCAGTAATGCATGTTCTTCCTGCAGTGCGCATCTTAGATTGCCGAAGTAGCAGTACGCCGACTGTGAAGAGGTACTTCTTATAGGATTTGGAGCGGTGAAACGCGCCGCCTTTTGGCAGGCTTTGCAGCACCTTCCCTAATTTCCTGAGGGACCGAGAGACTGAGAGGATAGCTCGTATTGAAAACGCTCGTATGCCACCGAGCTTGTAACACGGCTCAGACCGGATGTCTACCTAAGTGCATTTATGCAGTGTGGGACTCTCAAGAGCTGAAATCTGAGGTGAATGTAGAGTTTCTGCAATGCATACGACAGAGGGGTTCTAAAAAATGTACTAACTGGTTGCAATTCAGTGTTTTGAAACAAGAGACTCATATGCCCACAAATCGGTGGCGAAGTACACCTCCCCACTAGTAATTTAGTCGTTATTCTTTACTTTCACATGTAATAAGTACGTGTAAGTCTTCTGGTTTCAAAATGATTGAATCACTATAACAGTGAGTATATTTTGTGGGACGCAATGTACACAAGTTACAGGCAAAATTTTGTCGCAATGGTTCCGTAAGCTGAACCCGAACTGCATTCCAAGGGGGAAATTTACTCAGTAGTATTCGTCGAATGCCTACTGAAATACACAGTAGGGGCGAAGAACTGTATGGTTGAAATTCAAGTAAATGCACAGGAAATCGGGAATCTTAGTACTATTTTTTGCTAACAAGGAAATCTTCATGCATGGTAACCATTGGAAGAAGAAATAATTTAATTGAATCGACTTCTTGTTGTATTATACTGTGTGAGATAAAACACTTCCACTTACCAGCGGCTCGACAGCTTCAAAGCCAAAATTTAACTCATCCCGATACAGGTATTCGATTTTTTGTTCAATCATGGTAATAAATGAATTAAACTTGCCGATTGACAATCATTGAACCAATCTGGATATTTTTGAGCTGTGTCATGGTTACCAAACAAGAAATCCAAATCATATTTCACTGAATAAAGACTACTCAGCATTACAAGTACTATACGAGCTGAATAAAGTGTACCCTTGTTCGGTAACGATAAGATTTGGTAAAAGTTGGGTGCTAGATATAGCTGTATTTGAAACTAATTGAATAAAAGAATGCACATAACATAATGCGGCGCTTGATGTTGTGTAGAATACTTACTCCAATGTAAAGAAAATTACTGAAAATATTCAAATTAAAACTATCCAATACCACCGGAGGTATTAAGAATTCATGTAACTCGCTGGAGCTTATTTTTGAGTTGAATTATGTTGGGATATGACTGCATCCATAAATCTGCATAGTCTACCTTAATTTTTAATTCAATTTATTTAACCATACCCAGTTGTGAAATTATGTACTACAGAAGTTGACATATTTCTTTCACCTGAAGTGTGTGCGCACGACTCTCATTCTCTTTCTTTTGAATCGAATATAAATTATAAGTTAATAAATTACGAGCTTGACAAATGATAAGATCATTTTATGTTTTTATTTGCATGGTCACAGTCAAAATTTACGCCACCGGCTTCGCAAATGCTAACCAAAGCTAAAGAATTATTCGTACGTACATTAACAGTTCTTCAGTTTGATTCAGTAATATTGGAGCCAATGTTAGAAGAACCTTATCAGTATACGAACATTAAGAAACAAGATGCTGTATTGTTAGAATCTGTATAGGCATAACAGTGCTCTAAAAAATTGTTACGTTCATGTTTGCTTTCATTCAGTTTTGTGCAAAAGTGAATATTTTTAAAAAGCTGATGTGGATGCAATTTGAAATCTTCTTTTGCTTCTATCGATGCGGACGCTTAGCGCTAAATTTGAACTGTGCTGCTCGCTTTTGAAGTCAAAGTATAAGCAACATTTTATGCATTTCTATTTTAAGCGTCAAAAACAACTTTTGCGTCGACTGGCAAATATTTTTAAGAAAAAATAACCGAACATCAAAGTGATATCAAATGCTGAATGGCAGCGACCAAGATACGACTTGATGCTTCTGTACTGAGTGATGGAGTCGCAAAGTCCGGGGGGAGACCTTCAGCTACAAAGCTAAACAAAAATGATGAAACATCAGTGCTACTTTGCAAAAAATTGAAAAACACACGTGCCATTTTCATGTTACAAAAACGAGAGCCCAACTAATTTTCTGAATATGTTAGCGACACAACTAAAAAAATGTTTTTTACCTTTGCCAACAGGTGCGGGTGCGTTGGTTGCTACCAGTACGGCAAATGTGACTGATTCAAACGGCTCATTCAAAGTATGTTCATATTCTAGATTGTAGTAATACTATCAAGTGAAATTTGGAAACAAATGGGAAAGAGAATATATCCAATTAATTTTTTTCCTTGTTATATTTATTCGAGGTTCTTTATTTGACGAGCTTCCAAACTTTTCCATCCCCCCATTACACTGGCCTGCGTTTTTAACAATTTTTACAAGGTGGGCGAAAGGTTTTTAAAATGAATTATGATAATGTCTGCTGAATTCAAAAAGTCATTCATTATCTTCCGTGAGATCAGGTTTATAAGATATGCATGAATACATTTGTTTTAAAAACACTGTATAATATAATAACGAATATTGAAGTCCCTATGAGCTCTACTTTGAACAACCTATCAATGGTGCCTGATATTTAGTATGGCAAACAGTAGTGTACGCGGCCCACAGTCCTGTGATGAACAAAACTGTCGCCCGCGTGCATTACTGTTTGCCACACTAAATATCAGACACCATTGATAGCGGATGCAAAGTAGAGCTCAGAGGGACTTCAATATTGGGGCTTACGACGGGATGTGGCTACTGCTCAGCATGAGAGGAAGCCCACGAAAAGACCATTCGTTCATGCATAACTTCGTTTATGTAATGTGCAAAATCTTTGAATTTCTTATGTCATAATTTTTATTTCATGTATCATTTAGGTGTTGGTCAACCTAGGAAATAAATTATATTATAATACAGTTACATAATTTCAATACAGTCTTGTATCTCCAAAACCTGATATGAGTGCGGGATAAGAGTATGAGTTCTGGGTTCAGTACATAAACTGCCCTAGAACCAGTCATCAGATGTAGGACCTTGAAAACTTCACAAACCAGCGTTATTATACAGAACTTCAAATTTTCCTTTTAAGATTTTCTTAGTTTATGTTGACAACCATGCCAGATCTGTAAAAGTTCTCATCAAATGAATAATCTTTTTACTGACTTTGCAATGGATTTCCAGCTACTGGCTTCTAAGGTGCTGACTTCCTGAGATCAGAAGTGCTATAGTTCTAGTTTCTATGTAAGTCCTCCACCTCTGGGGAATTCGGAGACCATGACTTTGAATAAATTATTTGATAGGATGAATCGCTTTTAAGTATTGTACCGGTCAATGTCAATACCATGCTAGCTATGTCTCCCTGGAAGCCTTGGGTATTCCAGATCCCCATTGGGGTTCAAACGAGTCTGTCATATCTACACAAGTTCGACAGAATACATTGGAAGATTTTGATACGGATGAGGTTCATGATTGCTCTAGGATATTATTTATTTGGTATTTCCAGAGAAAGAAATCTGGTGGGATCGCTGATCTAGAACAAACATAGAACTACAGTTAAGTATGATTGCAGTAAAGAAAATTTCATAACTCAGTCTCAAATTCATGAAAACATTCACCTCGACACGTCGAATGACTGTTAAAAACATCGATGTTCAAGTTTTGAACTAATAATCTAAAGAGTTATAGATTTTTCTGGTATGAAGGACCTGTTGGACTGAAATCTCTGACCACGCGGGCCGAAATATCTATTTATGTCTCGTAATTAAAATTTTATCGGATCGTGAGAGCTAAGACCTGGTAAAAGATCTTGCAAATGTCAAAATGCTATGGAACTGATTTTGTGTCGTACATACTATGCATAATATTCATAGTGCTGTTTCGTGTACCTGAATATTATTCTGTTCATGATAGCTCAATTGAGTTAATGTATTCATTCCTTTCGTTTACCGGTGATGGAGTGACTGTCTTGGGAACAAGTTTTACAGGGGTTGAGATGTGCACCTATTTTTAATCCAATTAAAATCATCAATATGTTCAAGTTCAAGATGTAGTAAAGCGCACAGAACATTTTAAGCTGATGATGATAAAAAATTGAAGACAATAAAACTTTTCCGAAGCCTTCGTAAGCTCTCGTAAGGATTTGTGAAATACTTTAGTTGAAATATGCTTTGACATGAGTACGTTGTGCTCATGTGTACCTGCTGACAGTGCTGAATTTACTTCAATTGAAAACTTGGAAGACGTGATAACTGTGAAGCGCTGATGTATGGGAACTGAACTATTGCAATTGATATTGTGAGCAATTGGAAGTATAACTAAAAGTAAGCATTAATTCCGCTAGTGAAGAAACCTTTTAGATGACCAGTTCGGATACTTTTTTAGAGTTGAACAGAGCTATGTATGTTAGATTGCATGGATGTGTAGTATAGTACTGGGCAGGTAGCGTGTAGGTGCAGAGTCAGGCTTGAAACCTGTGCTAAGGTAAGCATATATTCTATTGAGATATAGCTGCTAAAATTCCCTACTATTAGTCTATAGCCTAGTAGAGTTGTCAGAGCCGTGTTATAAGTTGAACGCAGCCACAATTCAGCTATTATGAAGTACATTAGAGTCGAGTACCAAACATTAGCTCCGCGAAATTTACACTTTTTCATTCAATGGAGATTCATCATGACCAAAGGTTATTTTGCATAATATATTGCCTTTATTTGCAAACTGAATTAAAATTTTGAATAGAGGCACCAATAAAAGTGTTACGAAATGAATTTTTTGTTTTGTTTTTCCGTAGTACCAAAATTTTGAAAAAATAGCCCTTCATTAATTACTGTATTTCAAATTTTGATGTCAATACTGTCAGTTCATAAGCACTGATTCATTTTTACAAGTTTCATCAACTTCCCTGACCTTCTCATCATTAAGTTAAAAAAATAAGAGCGTTTTGAGGGGAACCTGAAAGATCATTATTTAATATTCATTTTTCATTATGAACAAAAGATTTACGTCTATATTTTTGTAGGTTCGTTTATTTTCATTATCGTCTGTCGTTACCAAAATAAATGTGACGCCTGTTACATTGGACACGCAAATTTTGGGTGCAAGATTCCTCAAAATATAAGCCTCTGCAATTTTTCTAAAGTCTCGGATTTAGTTTTGAGTAGAATAGGAACATATGAGAAGTTGCTGGACAAACGCGAGACAGTTACCGCAACATGGCAGAGCAACAAGTTGACCTACATGTATGTCAAACTTGGTCTGTATATCACTACCGCCTTCGTGAAAGTGCAAGTAAGTTTTACATCAATAGGTAAATTTGATGCGAATCGTTGCAATGTGTAAATGTTATTGCTAGTATTCAGGACCATTCTTCCTCAGAAATCATGGCAAGTTCTTCAACGCTCATCTGATCTCGCATTCGTTGGCAACCTTAAATATTTCCGTAGATTTTCAATTCGGTTGTGATTCAGAAACTGGATAAGCCATTGCAAAGCATAAATGCCTTGATCCTCACCTCAGTCTGGCGTAGTTTTGGCTTTGTGTTTGAAATCAGTGCGTGAAACATTAATCCATAGTTTTGTTTCATTAATGCCACATTCATATAGCCATCACTATCGAAAAATTCTCAATATTATATTGCATTTGCTATGCTCGCACTTATTCCTATTTTTCCAACACATTTAGGCGAAAAAGTTCTATAGAATTACTCCCGATCTACTAAACTGGGCAGTGGGAGGATCCTAATAGCCTTGGTATAGCTTCTTCTTCATTTCTCCAAATGGGTTCTTGTATTTCTGTCGAAAAGCTCAATGTTCGATTCATCTGACCAAAAAAAATCGTTCCAGAATCCATATGACTCGTTTTTTGAGTTCTTTTTGAAATTCTGGGCAGTTTTCACATTTTTTGCTTTTAATAATAAGGTCTGCTTAGCTGGTCTAGAGCGTAAATCCGTAGAGTTTGAGGATCTCTTTAGTTTACCTCTACTTCTTCTATTCGGGCACTTGTGACGTTGGTTTGAATTTCCTCCCGTGTCACAAATGTGTTTTTCTGCGCTTACTGTAGTTCAAATCTCGTAAAACATAAATCAATTTGCATTGGTAACAGCATGGAATGTTTTCAGCCGCATGACATATTTTCCATTTCCTAACAATGGTTCCAGTGTGCACAGTGGCGAATTTAGGTCATTGACTATTTTTTGACACTCATATCTACCCTTGTGGCACTTCGATTCTTTTCTGGGTATTATCTGTCTACTCTTAACTCTTACGTATGATCTTCAAACCATGTATACTGCTCACTGAGGCTGAAAATATGATCACAACTGATATCTACAGCAGAAAAAGGAGTATTATGCTGTAATCAGGTATACAATTAAATCGTATAAAATTTAAATAAAGTCATTTTGAAGTGCTTGTTTTGTCGTTATAATTTCGCAAAACGTTAAATGCTTCTGCAATTTTATTATTTAATACGTTTTTTCGGGAACTGATTGGGATATTCTTTTGCGCATACATAGGAAACATTTATCAGAACGAACAGAGGAAATTTTAATTTAAATCCAGATTTTATATTAAAAAAATAATAATACATAATTTTGTAAAGTACATTTGCTATCCACTGTATATTGATCTTGTGAGCAAGAGCGAGTCTGGAGCGATATATTTTTCCACGAAATTTCATGAAGGATGAGGGAGCACTTCAATGTATGTTCATATGCGATCGATGTTCAATCAATGCCAGGAGAGCTCAGGGCACGTATTTGTGACGCCCAAGGGAGTACAAAATAATGTTATAAAGGCTAGAATTGAAGTCGGTTGAGAAATGGGAAAAACTACCATTCGAGATTAGACTCTACATCACAAAGAAAGACTCCATTAATAAAACCTTAAGACGGGATTGTTGGCTTGATTTCTAGCATAAAGTAAATAAGTCCTATGCCACGGAGACCGAGCTTTTGGAATGAAACACAAGAACTCAAGTTTGCAGAGAGAAAGAAGAAGACTACCCGCGAAAATATCATCTCACTGTCCAGTCTGACAGCGGGAGTGTAATGATACGGGATTGTTTTTCGTCCAAAGGTACTGGAGAAACAGATAAAATTGAAGAAATAATAAATACATTATGATGTGAAAATTTTGTGTTCGAGAATCAACTCAAAAAGCGTGAGATCTGTGAAAAAAACAGGAATTCATGTATCTACATGAAAATGATATCATGCACAAAATGTGGTGGTACCATGTAGTAGCATAATTGGTTTAAGAATCAAACCAATGATGTCTTGCGATAACCAAGTTAGTTTCCCAATCTCATTCTTAAAGAAAATTAATGCAAACATTTGAAGTTATGAGTGAATGCAAGAGATCCGAAGAATATTGAGGAACCAAAAACTTAATGCGAAAAAGAACTTCTTAAAATTCCCTCAAGGTTGAGCGAAAAAGCTCGGAAATTATAAAAAAGAGTCGAAGTTGTATAACTGAATAAAAATCTGCCTCAAAATGTTGAAATACCGTTTTAAATACTCTGATAAAAGGTTATTGTTTTTTTTCTGTTAGTGGTTATTAACATCGTAATCTCGATGTCAAAACGAGAAATTCTGGACTCTGATTTAAGAATTTAAAAGTAGGGCGATGATATGCTCGTGTGCACAGAGCTACACGAGTAAAACCTCGAGAATGAACATTCTGCTGCTACGGTGTGAATTTGATTGCATGTATTGCTCGAAACTTTTGCCTCACTCTCACAAACGATTAAGTCGTGAGTTGAAGTGTCTATTGAATTTAAGAAGTTTAATAACATTTTCCTGTTAGAGGCTAAGTTAATGAAGAAATAGAATCAAATTGCTACCCGCCCGTACCGTAGTGTGTTGAAATGCTTCCTCTAAAACTCTTGAGTTTGTTATGGATGAGGAAGGAACATTTGTAGTCTCTTGCAATGAGTGCAGCAGCTGAGGAGCAAATGACTTAATGGATCTATTTTGTGAGCAGTAGCTACATTGGGCACAGAATTACGATGGAATTGAATCCTCAAAATGTTTAGCGTTAACTGCGAATGGTCCGCAACGTATATCTACTTGAACAATAAAGGATACCATAAGACATAACAGCTGTGATCACCAGTTCTTCGCGTAATTTATTTCAAGACCGCCCTCACAGCCAGATGTGAGGGATAAAAATAACAACGATGAAGACTGCCATTTAAGTTAAAACTCCGGCATTAGCTACAAAACTTGATATTAGCATTTGCTCTTTGAGATCGCGAGCAATTAAAACTTTAGTTTAGCGGGACAACGCATACCATATCTCTAATATCGATAGTTGATATGAATGTTCGTGGAAGAAAATGCAAATGCCCTTGTATTTCTTTCGCTAAATTTCAATTCTTGCTATTGGAGAGTTCAAAGAGCTTGAAAATTTAATTTTCAGCCTTTGGCTTCAGGTCATACCAGCACTCTGATATTCGTTTTTATTTTTCGAATTAGAGGCTATTCGTTTGCAGTCAAATGACACTTTAATTCGAGGGCTCACCAGTAATGAGGGACGTTCCTATAGCTTTAATTAGAAGTTGCTCTTCAGTGAGCCTCGAAGGAACTCATTAACATTGAAGAGGATTCCCAGACCACATTAGGGTCCCACTAAAAAAAAGGCTCGAAAACGTCCGGCATGACAGCCAAGTAAGGGACGTTCTTTCTATTGCATAAATTTATGTTTTGAAATTAAAAGAACTGAATTTTTTTGCTTTCAACGGTCCAACCATGCGACATTTATGCTTCAGGAACCGAGAATTTTTTCGGTCCGTTTTTCTTGCAAAACGATTCGTAAGCTCACTAATTGTAACCGTAGAAGCATTGTTTCAGAGTTCAAAATTCTATAGACATTAAAATTGCAGTTCGACATTTCTTCACCGCTGGAAGAAGGGAAACGCACTTTAGGTATGTGTAACCAGCTTTATTCTTCTTTGTGTATATATCTGATAATATATATGTATGTATATAAGTAGAAATTTGGGCACTTTTTAAAATATCGTTCCATGTTGGCTGCTACAAACACTGCAACTTCTATGAAATTTTGAGGCCTCACACGATTCCAATGCTTCAAGACCTGTGGTTCTAATTGATGAAAGGACTGGTACAATGAAGTGCCAGGCGCTCGCTGGCCCTGCAGTGGGAGGCTTCGAAAAGTATATACATTACAAGCGCACTGTATTTCTCTTATATTACAATTATTTTATCATTTTTATGATTATTAAAATTTTCTGAAATAATAACGATATCCCCAACATATGCTTATTAATATTTTCACGTTGGCTGCAAAACCATATTAATTATGATCTGCTATTTATTATTTCGGACGTGCATTCGCTTTTATGGAACTAAGGGTGCTTAACTAAGAAAAGTTTTTTTATAAATGTCATGAGTTTTCTTGAAACCTTTCCCGCATTGAAGTTGTTGGTGACGTTGTGAGCCAAGAAAGGCGGTGATTCATTCACTCCATAGAGCCCCAGTATATCATTAGGTATGTCGGACGGAAATCATTTCCAAAATGTGCTACTTCATACATGGAGAGTTTCATATGAGAAGTGTAGTGCTATCGTGCACCTCCTGTTCTTGACCAGATCATTTATTTCGATGAACTATTTTTTTTCGGCGAATATGCCAGTTGTACAATGAGTGTCGTACGACATGGATGTACAATTATTGTGCATATGAGTCCGTAATCAAGTGTGAGTTGTTTATAAATACGAGTATTCTGTAATTTTTTTCTGGCGACATAATAATGAGTGTTGCACGGATTATCGTTCTGGACAGGTTAATTATAGCGAGCTGGTACTGCAAGCAAGGTTTATACGTTGTCGCATCTGGACCCAAATGAAATCAAATTGAGCATAAATTAGTGTTTCGATATTATTTAATGTCATTGCAATAGGCTAGAATCTCAGAGGCTATCTAATAAGAGGTTACAAAAAGTAATGTAATTGCACTGGATCAGACCTCGTTTGAATAACTATTACCAATCAAGGGGTTATTCTTTTTTAAAATATTTTTAATAAGATTCGGAGGATTTAGAACTTCGTTATACTCACCAATGAACGAGGAAGGGTATAATATTTTCTTCTCTTTTCTTACAGACAAACTATGAGCAAGAGAAGAAAATATGATGCCTTATCGATAGATAGACCTTTTCAATCATTGACTAGGATCATCGTTAACACTGGGTTTTTCGTAGCGATTCTCAAGAACTAGGAAAAATTTCAGCAGCTCATCAAAATTCTACTCTGGAAAGTTCATTTCAGTTTCAACGAAGAAAAAGACAAGTAATAGGTGAATAAGCTTCAGGTACAGATACGGATTCAAAACCACATGAAGTTGAGTGCGGAGGAGGGATCAGAAATGGGTTTTGAATGACGATACGTATCGTACAAGTAGATTTGCTAAGCCAATGATTAGCTCTGAGGCTAAAAGTTTATGAAAACAGGGCTATTTTAAAGAAGTGCTCTTATGTATATACACTGAAATAGGCCGGACAAAAAGTTACACAAGGCACATTGTGACAGTGCACCTTTTCGTTTTCTGTAAATGATTTCGATCCTACTTTGTACATCTCTGCGCGTAAAAGTAGTTCGCACACAAGCGAAAGTAGTCCGTTGCCCCAGCAGAGATGTACAGAGTAGGATCAAAATCTTTAACGGAAAACGAAACGGTGCTCTTTCACAATGAGCTCTGCCTAACATTTTGCACTGGTATGCCCCATGAATTACGGCAGTCATAACAAATTGGACAGGTTGAACATTAGGCGGAAAATGCACTAGCTTTTAATCCTATTCAACATGTTTGACGGGTATATGTTACACTCAGATATTGAGATCAGTCATTGCGCGAAATGATTAAACAAAGCATATAGTGAAAGTAGGCATTACGTGAAATGCCTAAACATTTCAGTCATTTTGTGAAACAAGTGGTGCACTCAGTAATTTATTTGGTTAGGTTGCATAACGTTAGGTTAGGTGACGTTATGTAGAATTGGATCTCGTTAGGTTAATTACTGTTAGGTAACTAGTGTAATACGATCTGTCTTCACGTGAAATTACTTAAATTTATTCGTTTAGAGAAAAGCCTGGAATTTTCGGTCATTAGTTGAAAATAAACGATTTCACTGTCACGCTGTAACATATATGCATGTTCTCGTAGTAACCAAAATGAATTTATCGTCTTTGTGTCTTTCACAGATGTCAAAAGTTCGTGAGCGAGGTCTTTATCTTAGAGAGTTAAAAGTGTTCACCTTCCTCTACTTTGCTGTAGTAATTTTCTACGCTTCCTAAAACACCATGCACAGTTTTTAGAGGTGATGGCGGTTACTGTTTGAAGCAGATGTTGAAGTTGTGCACTCAGAGTAAACCGATTTTTAATGTCAGATTTCTAAAAAACGATTTTCCAAAGTTAACTCAGAATTTAACTCAAGGCGCTCACTCATCTTTCCTTGAACATTTATCTATTTTATTATCTATCTCGAAGAACATTGTGATTGTAAATGTCGACATGGCTTATGGAAGAAGAATGGACTACGCTTCGCCGCACGTTACTGTAGGCGTCAACATTTCGCCAATGGAGACACGCCAAGCAATAATTTGTTTGCTGTAATTCATTTATCTCGTTCATAATTGGAGGGCTTTTAACGCACCGTTTCAGCCAGGGTAGACAGCAACGCAGTAAAGCGCAAAGATCACGCCCGACACCCCAACTGAAGTGAGGCAAGGACCAATGATGGAGGTCCCGAAATGACCACAAAGCAATAACGTGGTGGCCGTTGGCTCATCTCTTTATGAGATAGTTGGTCTCCAGGCGTCTCTCAACGTACGACACGCGAGACTTCGCAACAAGGGGTCCAAAAACTTGAAACAGGAGAGTTATTCATGGCAGGTGATGCTGAAGTTTAGATCAACGTACCATTTTATCAGTGACCGATCGTGGCCTAGATAAAATGAATTTTTCGAATTGTCTTATTCTTAGCAGTCTAATGTTCAACAAATATAGTATTGGAAAGACGAAACGACAGAAGCTAAGGGCCATCTCACGTGTTTTGTAGGAACTAATTCTAAGGGGATAAATCACTTAATTTTTCAAATTCTTTTCCCTTATTGACAAAGGATCAAGTAGGATGAAAGTCGATACACAGAAGCAAGCATTGAGCACAGATTAATTAATTTAAAAACAAACAAAAACAAATACTCTTACGAAGAAGAAAATGTTATGAACCCAAGCATTTGAAGTAGAGTTTGACGTCCTAATTGAAGCAAAGTAATAGCCCTGCTGCGCAATTTTGACAGCGTTCGAATTGCTCTAGTTACATCTGGGCGTTTAGATCAGAGTCTGAATTTTAGTATAAATAAGATGTTTCTGTAGACCGAGTGAGAGGTTTCACACTGAACTCATTATAATAAGAAGTCTTTGCTTCTCGTGATTTGACTTCTATTCAATTTTTGAGACACAGTCTTCCTTTCTCTGGCAAATTACATTTTTTGGTTCTTAATTGTATCATGACAAGCTGAACGACTAGCTTCGGGCTGTGTTAGAGTCTTATTACATGTAACATGGTTTATGTTATATTATGACTCTCGTGTTGACTGCCGCCGCGAATGGTCGATTGAGGCGTCGCTCCCGGGTAGAAGTCAAGAGTCGAAGTGTACAAACCTAGGGTATATCTAGAAAGTTGTTTGCGTATGTATTTTCCGTGAATTGAAGTGAAAAGGCTCTAGGTTTCCACTGAGAAAGTGAAAGAATACACCTAGTGAAAAAGTGTTCACCAAACGTATTAGTGTATACACCAAACAAGCGCTTAAACTATATGGAAACTCTGACAACTTGATTTGCTCATTAACCTCAAGATGCATAAACAAGTGTACATTTTTGCGTATAAACCTGAAAATAAACGAATAAGTAGAAAATGTATGCGCTTTATGAATCAGCCCCGGGAAATACATCCTGCAGCATTTGCACAAAAATCATAATTGCCCCCTTATTTACGCTGTGCTAAATGTCACGCCCATGTACATTTATGCTGTACGAAGCTACCGACGTACAGCCTAGTAAGATTTGGTATTAGCAGGGCTACGTATACATATGAGCTCTACATGGAAGCACATAAAAACTGTGGAGATGAAATATACAGAAAAGCCTTGTCTATTGTCGAGAGCGAGAAGAGTAAAGGTCAGGTGGGTCCTCCCTTCCCGGGCTTCCCCGCTGCGTCTTCACGACTACTTTCTGGATAACTGAAAACTGTCGCTACACGCACCCGAAGCTATGCCGAAAGTTTATTAAATTCGGCTATAATTTGATACAAGCTTGCAACAGATGCATAAGGTGTGAATTCTTCCACCCAACCTTGTGCTGGAGGGCAGCGG
>VOMN01042819.1:0-33670 GCA_014899125.1 Orchestia grillus
CTGCCTAGAAATACAGGGTAAATATGTTGTACATAACAGGGAGAGCAAATGGAAATGTTCATTGAACGTTGGAGTAGAGAAATAATATCGAAGACACCCGCGTAAGAAGTCTACACCCAGTGAATAACCATAAACTCTGGTTATTCACCAGAGCTTGGTCCGTCCGTCTCTTATAGATTTAGATGGGAGAAAATTCCTACAACACGCAGAAAAAATTCCTGCTTCAGGATAGAAGATCTGGTAACGCTCCTAAATGGAACGAATTAAGGCAGTCCAATTGGGGAGCTTGTTCCAATTAAAAACGCACGAACTCACCATTCGGTACTACGATTTTTTTAAAAGGTTTCGTTGACCTTTCTTGGTGGATACGAATTTTCTTTGACCGATTTTCAAATCAGAAACCGTGGTATCTAAATTTATGCCTCAATTGAAATCAATCAAATTTAGAACTCTGTAGGTACATGAAAAGAAAATTTACCGCAACCTCCCGTCTACCACGAGGGTCCGAAGTCACCATTTTAGTATTTTCTGATGCGTTTTCTCACAGTTTTGATAATTTGGTTGAGCTCGCTGCTCGCGACGTGTGTTGCATTAGAAAATGTGGATAGTATGACTAAGAAATTATTATAAAAAAAATACTAGGTCCGCTCCAGATAATAAACGGTAATACACATCTTCTCTGGTAAATTGATTAGTGACTCAATAATTAGGAATTACAACTAGGAGTTGGAAAGACAGAGCTGTACCCTAAGTGCAGCTCACGCGGTATGGTAATGTATGATATTAGTGGACGCACCTCGCCTAAATTAGCGAGAAAAATGACAAATTCTTAAGATGCCCTCTTATTTATGGCAATTCTGACATAAAACAATGTTATTTTCAGTATCACTGATACGGACTGCCTTAGCTGACAGTCTCGCTTTTAGATTAGGACGGACGGAAGGACCAAGCAAGCAACACTGGGTTATCATTATATATTGGCATAGAAGAAAATAAGGGACATCCAGCGTTCATCACTATATTTTCATAAAACCTTCCAAACTTTCGGTAGCTTAGATACACGATTTCCGTTATGTGTCTGATGTTTTCGCAGCTCGTTCCTTCAAAAGCGCGCTCTTCTAAAGAGTCGAAAGCCAAGCAATAAAACATATAGCTCAGCTGAATGAAGTTTAAATTTCCTTTGTAATAGTAGTAGTCGTAGTAAGGATAGCAGCGCTTTAGTAATTCAAACTATCTCGCGCCGAAAGAGAAGGGACCATCAAGTATGGACTTGGAGGACGGGGAATCCATGCACATGGTGTGTTGCCACACAAGATCCCCTGCACATAAAAACAGAAAGTTAAGAAGGTAAAGGAAGAAAAAACAGAGAATCAGTGAAGAAAGCACGAAATGAAAAGAAGTCAAGTGGGCACGAAAGATAGAAGTCCCGAAGGCCTGCTAAAGCTGAGGTAACCTATGTAACTGTCTCCCTGGGAACGCCAGTCCCCATGGCATATGATAGACTAACCTAACCTTATTGCCAACCGCATGCCTCCTGAGAGGTCCTCTCTAATAAATGATGTAACATTGATGATGTTAAATCACTCACGTCAAAATGCGCGCAGCCTCAACATAACGAGCCGAAGAAAATGCTGGATTGTCTCTCCAGCCTCCAGTAGGAAACTCGTCACCGAACATAACACGTCATTCAACCTATTGTGGCCACAAAACACCGCTGTTTGAACTTGACCCTGATTGCGTAAGCGGCGTAGCATGGATACACACAGCTATATCACCCTTTGCGTGGAAAAAAGTGCGTTTTACACGTATTCCTTTCGGGCTTGTAACTTTCACCTGCATACTCAAAAGCTAAATTTGGTTGCTACAACGCAATAGGAAGTAACGATGATAATTAAGAGTAATTTATCCCTTCTAGCTATTAGTGATACGCATTAGGAACAAAGGGCGATAATACGGAGGGATTTAACGTTTCCAGCTATTAGAGGAACGCAGGAGAAGGACAACTGTTTTATCTGTGCACCCGATTTTGTCCGATATTAAAGCACGAGCACGGACAGGCTTGAGAGAGAGAGAAGTAGGTACAGACTGTCTTGCGTATTGCAGGTACCGTAAGATAGTGAAGCACATGCGTGATCTCACAAGAACACAACAACGAAACAACACAAACCAAGATTACAAAAAATCAGCCTTGCTCTGGAATGAAGTCCGTGAGAAATTCGTCCCGACTACTCGGAAATTAATTATATTCTCAATTCTTTTATTATCTTTCAGTTCCTAATTTTTACTTTGACTTCAATTTCACCAATATTCCGATCTCCAGTTCATATCTTACACTCTACCCACCTCACCTCTACGCCAAGCTATGTGATAAGGTCTTTTGCATAGGTCTCACTAACAAGAAAATTACTTCGACTCCATGGAAAGCTTTAGGCCCGTCATTCTAGACACGTCTCCACTCACACCTCAGGTTCACGTACAGCTCTCACGGAGCGAGACAGCTCTCAAGTCCGTATCAAAACATCGGGATAAGTGTGAATATTTAAATTACGGTCAACTGTCACCTTTTGGAAAAGAATAATTTCTAAGTTTTAAACTATCTCAATTAGGAAAATGCATTTCCTTTTCTTTCTAGCGCGAGCACAAGCGTGAATGTCGACACTTGTGTTCTTAGTATTTCACTCAAAGGAAGTTCTAAGTTGTTAACCATTCACTCTTCGTAAATATTAACTCCTGGTTAATATTTACGGCCTTTATTTTAGTGACATTTGATAGGATTTTTTTCCCGAGGGCCGGAAACTAGTGTACTTATGCGTTCAGAGAAAACTAAATCATCTACATAGGACACGTTGGCGTCAGAAAATCCGTCAAGAAAGAGTTAAATATTTCAAGCAACAGTCACAATGGGTCACCTATTAGTACCTCAGTCTGCTAGAAAAAGCAACCTACTCAAAAATTTTACACCAGGGAAATTCACAGTTACAGAAGGGTAATCTGTCAAAGCACTTCCTTCACCGGTGCTAATTCTTAGCTAAAGCCGTAATCCTATCAAGCTTTAGAACCTGCCTGGTATTACGATTGGCCCTGTAATGATCGAAATATTTTTTCAATAAGACTGTACATATTTAACTTCGCACCCAACACTAGAAGTAGCTTCATGATAACGGGACCACAGAGAACCCATTCGTCCTTAAAGGGTTAACGAAACCATGAAAATTACACATTTAACTGAGAATGATATTATTGAGATCCCCATTCTCTTACGCTCAGCACAATTTACTCTTTGGACAGGTTCAACAGAAAAAATAGATACCTATGGACCAGCGCTGAAATTTTTTCACCCCATTCCATGACCTACAGTTCTATACATGATATAGAAGTTCTATCATGATATGACCTACAGTCGACCGTTGGGTTTGTAGACTAATTCGAAAGGTTCCCGGCATAGATTGAAGTCGAAAACTTGATGAAAACTACGGGCTTATGATAAAAAAAAACACTCTTCTGGTGGCAGACTCGCATTCATCAATTATCCAGACTAACCCTCGGCTTAGAAGAGGGCACCAGAAGAAGGCACACCTTCCATCGCTCCTCTTGCTCTTTTCTAAATACAAGTGGTGTGACCATTCTTCAATGCTGTACTTACCGTGAAGAAATCGAAAGATAACACCGTTCCTATCAAACGTTCGGGTGACTCTGCAGTTCTGTTAGTTTGTTTACATTGTCGGTCTGCCACAACTTACACCCTTACACGACCACAGCTGACAATACACTGCGCTCCTGTCTGCGGTGCAGCCAATCGTCATCCAATGATCCAAAGTTCCAGCCCTTGTAGACAGGCGGAGTCCAAACAGACTTCCAGGCTGGATTCCGTGAATCGAAGATCGCTGACTAACAAACTAGGATAAGTTTGCTAAGCATGATAAATGATGCAATACAGTGAATGTTAAGGGCTTATCAAGTCGGGCGAGTGGGGAAAGTGCTGTTGTTCAATTTGCAGCGCAAAGTGTTGAGCATCCATATTAGTCAAAATGAGACTCTTAATAACATCGATTTCTTAATCCAACGTTAATATCACTGTAAAAAATTTCATACTCCTTGTATCATTTCTTTAGTGAAAAGTGTTACTGGATGTTTCTATAGCATAAGCAAAACTTATACAACGAACGAAATATCGCAGTACAAAAATCCTTCAGACTACATCACTATTGTTCCAGTTAATATTTAAAAAATTGTTCGCCAAACCTAAGTTCTAAATAATTCAGTCTTTTAACATGATGTTGCCGAAAAAATACTATATTACATTTCCTACAGTGGGAAAAACTGTCACAAATGTATTTACATATCTTAAAACTAAAACCAACTTAAACTGAAAATATCAAAGAAAGTTCTGATAACCAAAGATCAAGACAACCATTTAAAACTTTCCTAGCCTTCAGCAAAAAAAAAAAACTAGGAAAACTGTGTAAAACATATTCGATGGTAAAATATATTTTCGAAACGGTTGACAACTCGTAAACATAAAACTTTTCGAGCATTCTCTCATCGTCACATATGAAAACGATAAATGTCATCACCAAAAATAAAACAGGACAAATAACGCAATTGTATTTGTGGTAAAAGTGCGATAAACTACTCATTTACTCAGAAAAGTTGAAAGAAACTGACATCATTATTCAAAAGAGGCTTCAATTTAAAAGTGATGAGGGATTCGAAAATACTCAATTCGGAGGAAAATTTTGTCCGACCCAAAATCTTGAAGCAGTTCAAGGCGAGCCAAACCGGACCGAACCAGGCCGAATCGGGCTGAATCAGGCGCCGAACCGGGCCTAATCAGGCCGAACCCGGCTGAATCAGGTCGAACCAGGCCTAATCAGGCCGAACCGGGCCGAATCAAGGCATACCAAACCAGGCCGAATCAAGGCAAACCAAACCAGGCCTTATCAGGGCAAATCGGCCCAAATTGGTCGATTCGGACCGAATCGAGCAGAATCAAGCGTAATCAAATTTTAATTTCAACTTAATGTTTGAAAATTCTATTGGAACATGCTTTGGTCGTGATTGATTTCAGAAAGTAATTTTTCTGTCTTTCTTTCGTTTCTTCTTTATTCTTTCGTATAGGATTCTTTATTCTTCCATTTGGATATTCACATGTATAGGTGCGTCTAGCATATGAATTTTGTTCCAGAAAAATCAACAAAATTGTAAACAAAATAAGATCCTGGTCATCGAAGAATCTTTTGTACATAAATACATATCTGTTTGGAGTAAGTGCTTCCTCAACAAATGATACAAATTTGACTAATGAACCTGGAATTATGGTCCTGTAGGATGCCCTAGAGGTCAGTGAACTTATTCGGGCTCATGAGTAGCTACACATAAAACTGTCCATTGTAATAATATAACAAATCTATGTCTGTAATATCTTTAAATGATGTAACACTTGGGGTATTAAATTATTTCAAATCGTATATCCTACAGCTATTGCTAACAACCGATAATATGAGATAGAAAATGCTGATTTGTCTCTGATGAACTGCTGTTCATTCGTTAAAAAGGATGAAAAAGACACGTAAAAGACAGTTTATTTTTGCAAGACATGCACAGGCTAATTTTATATCGAGTTGAATGACTACAGGCTGCAAGTGCAAGAAGAAATAAGTACACCCATCTCTTGGTACAAAAAGGCGCTTGACATCTGCACCATAATTTATGCTCATTAGATTATGATGGATTGGCATTCACCGATCTATACCAATGATGTTGACGAATGTTCAAAATTATTTTCTCCCGGTGGGAATGTAAATCTATAACTGAAAATTTAATGACTGATTGAAATTTCTTTAGATCGGTGCTTTGAGTCGTATATTATTATAAATGTTCACAGTTCAGTTGACGCAGCCTTACGATGTTGGATTGGTGCGTACCTGACATTTCGAATCCGACATTTCACGCCTTCCGGTACTCGAACTCAGAGCACCTTGATTTCATGAGTATAATTACGTATTACGTGCCATGGTGCTGCAAGCCCATGACGTGCGAGCAAGAGTTTTAATTTATCCCAATTTAAGTAATATCTGAACACAAAGCCAAATTTTGTCTAGTATTTCAGAATGTGCAGATAGTGCAGGGATTGCGGATGATATTGCCGGAAGACTCATTTATATGTATAGCAATCATGTAAAATAAGCATTTAGAGGTCACACTGCGTCTTCACTTGTAATATTTTTCAGATGAAAATAGTTTTCTAAATTTACTTCTTTCGGTTACTTTTAGCACACAGTTTTTTGCTAGCTTAAAATAATTACACAAATACCTTTTTTACCTATCAGTGAACTGAAAAGAATTGAATAGACTTCTAAGTTATGACAAGTCAGTGGCAAGGAGAGAGCAAAGAGTTTTCTCAATAAAATTTTAAAACGTAGTTCGTAGCGGGGTTTGAAGGTGGATAAGGCGATATTTTCTCAGGCGTTTATTTTTCCGCTGTAAAAATGCTGCTGTACAAATGCAGAAAATAATTTTTATATATGTTTTCCAGCCCTTGGACGACTAAAAAAACACAAACATTTCTTTCGTATTTACAGAGGGGGACATAAGTAATTGTTCACTTCAAAATTTATTTTTTATTAAACGTTCACCAAACCAACCTATTTTAAATTTCAACAAAACTCTAATTCTAGTTAACAAAGTGAAATTGTTAAGCGTATGAAATTTTGCGAGTTTTTGTTGACTACTTTTGTCCTGATCTTCTGGCATCCTCGACCTCTCGTGTGTCCTGAAGTCCGCTGCGTGATCCGAGTCGTACATCGCATTGTCTGTTTTTTTTTGGACAGGTGACTTGCCCAGTTCTACTTGAGCTTGCTGACCATCTCAAAAATGACCGTCTCAGGTATCCTCAAATGAACTATAAATCGCTATGTGGACGCTCAGTTTCAAATTTAACAGGGTCGTTTGAACCGTTCTCAAATAAATTACAAATCGTAACGTTCACTCCACGAATGATACAGACAAACTTCACTTCTTGATTAACTACAAAAATTGGATAACGATCAATTAAATTATGACTAATAACTTAAACAGACTTCAGAATCGTTCTCAACTAACCAATGTGGTGTACCGTTTTCAAAACACGAGTTAAGGTTGCAAGCTTCTTTCCAACTTACATTCCATCGGTCTAACGAGGACGACTATCAGTCGCTCCCTGACATGACATGCCACCTTGGTTTTGGTGAAAATAAGGTGCACACCCAAAGCATTGAGGTGCACATTTGATTTAAGAATTACAACTATCAAATTTTCATTGCGACGTCCACTCTTACTTTTAACTAGGCTCATAGTCTTACTTGTTGAAAACCCAAGTGGTTCTATGCTTTGTATATGACTGATTTCGAAATAAGCGATTTTTCTTTCCTAGTTCTTTATTCACAAGACACGATAAAAAATGGACTGAGCATTTGAGTACATGCGTAAAATTTCATAACCATTTACTGATATCTATTAAAAAAATTAAAAAATTAAATGAGGGACTAAACTTCACTCTGCGGCTGCACGTATTCTTAAACGTGACGAAATAATATAAAAATTCTTAGCTAACACTACCAGAGCAGAAAGTTACTCGTGTGACTCGTCGTGTTAATGAAGTAATGTAAAAGAATCTGTTTTTAATTTTAAGTGATATTTGAACCTTCGGATGCGGCATATCTTATACCTGAAGGTTTTAATTATAAAATTTCGAGTTATTAAGAAAGGAAAAACAAACTGTGCGTCGTTCGTGAAGCATCTGGCTGTAATGCCCTTTGGAAAAAATTCGTTCAACGTGTGTTATTTCTTCCATATTGTATATATTTATTTATTATGCAAACATATAGGGTCTTAGAAGATGCCATTTCCGACATTCCGCAGCTACACTTATTCAAGTTTCAATATTTTGTACGTCTGCCATAAATTATAAATTCAACAGAACGTCACATAACACGGTTGGTAGTAAACACCGCGACAGAGCAGCTGATAACATCTATCAGTTGTTCCGCTTAAATATTGATATCAAATGCTAAGGTTACGGTATTAGTAGGATTTCTAGTCTTACTGCCTTGTTACAACTTCAACATATAGTATTGTCTTGATTCTTGGGGGGCCAAAGTCTCGTGGAAAATATACCAGTAAATGCAGGTGTATGTAATTGGAACATGTTTACTAGTTATGAATTGTGATATCTATCATACGTATCAAAACAATCTTGTGGCAAATTACTATAATCTCGGTTGTCCCACTTAGTTGTCTTGTTATTGTTATAAGAGGGCTGATTAAAAGCTTCTATTGCGGGTGTGCCTCATAAATAAATTCCCAGGTCCGTAGGTGTTTTTTTCACAAAGACCAGCAACTTAAAGAGGGATCAGACAGCATCTCTCATCTGGGAAGAGAGGATGAAGAATAGATATTGAAAAGACATGCAAGAGCGTGGACCATTTAAAGCTGTTTAATACTCTAAGAAAAGTAGGTTTTAGTAAAAACATAGTGAACAAAGTAAAAAGTCTGAAAATATCAGTGCAAAATACCGGTTTGGTCACCTAGAAACTGAACAAGTGAGGAAGGGGAGCGAGACAGAGGTACACTTTGTCTCCCTTACTGTTTGGTTTCTACACGGAAGAATTAGTTGCTTGTATTTAAAAGGGGGGCTTAAGGCTGAATGTAGATGGTGAAAGACTAAGTTCTCTGTTGTATGCTGATGTTGTTAGGAAATTATAGCAGAAATAGCAGGTTATGATTGGTATTGTAAATGGTTATGATAGATATTTCAATGTAAAATTTACTGGAGACAAAAGTAAAGTTATGATTGTACATGGTAACATGGAGATGAATTGGATAAGAAGCATCAGTGGTCCAGTAAGAGGCATGCAAGCAAATCAAATTTTCCAAAGATTGTATGTGTGGAAGATCTGCAAATGAATGATTTTTGAGAAATCAAGCAGGTGGAACAGAATGAGACTGCCAAAATTGAAGGAGATAAATAAAAAAAAAGAGTATAGACTGGACAAGTAGAAAAAGAGGAAAATGAAAAATATCTGTAATCAAGTATGCTCAAAAGAAGGTACTAAGGGCTGAGACATTCTATGATGAGAGTTATGGTAGTCAACTGATGTTTGGAGTCCAGTTGTAAAACTTTAAAGTGAACAGGTGCACATGGAGATGTATTGATGGGACAACTAGGGTATGAATGCAGTGCAACAGTAGAGTGGAAGAAATAATTGAGCATTTTGTTTTTAAGTGTAGTAAGTATGAATGTGAGAGAGAAGTTTTTATAAATGTAGTTTATAATCAGTATAAAGTGGTTCAGTTGTATGCATATGAGCTAAAGATGATGTAATCTATTTTGTAACACTTGATGAAAAGTGTAATTTGATGGTGATTAATGCATTGAAAAATGTCTGGATGAGAACATGTTGTAAAAGGCAGATATAGGTAGTGTTTGGTAGGCTTTTCTTAATTGTGTTGAGCTCCCAAACACAAAGATATTATTTTTGGATAAACTGAATTACCCAGTGACACCTTTTTTTGTCTGAAAATTGCATATGACTTGAGTACCTAATGCTCTAAAAAATTTATTAACAAGGCTGGCTTACAGCCAATGGAGCTAGAGGACCCTGTTGTATGTACAATACCTGATTTTTAGAGGAAGTTTTTAGCTGAAATAAAGGTTCATACAGATGTTGGAAGTAGAAGTTCCAAGAATTCCAAACATTTTAGTGCAGAGAGGAGAGTTTAAGCAGTCTGTAGACAAGACAGTTATTGGAAGCCATTTGAAAATTTTTTTGAAGTCTCAACTGCAGAAGATAGAGGAAAACATGCTTTTTGGTTACTATATCTTAGCTGCAACAATATAACAGAAAGCTATGCTGCAAGATTAGAAATTTTTTTTAGCTGTTTCTTTTACAGTTCAAATACATTGTTATTAAATAATTACTCAGAAAATGAAGAAATGGTGTGTACAGCCAACTATTATAAGTGATCATCATTGACAGTTCAAATCTATCTTTACAATTCTAAATTTGTTAAGTTAATAGTCTTTCACAAGAATGGTGTTCAATGCTTTTTTTGTAGTTTCAATAGTTTCTGAAGAAACTGTTATGTAATTAAATATGAAAATAACTTGTGCAGTGTGCACTATTATAATTTTGTCTCATACCTTTAGTCTTATCATTTGAATCAATTTTGAAAACCATCCTTGCTTTGCAGCTCTTATTTTAAGGACATGTAATACATTCTTGAATTGAATTATTGATTCATCAGAATAAGTAATGCAGAGCTTTAAACTGATACAGCCAACATTAAACACATCAGATGAGCCTATTAAAGAACCTCAAGAATCTTACTTTGAATATTTTACAGAATGAAATGGTAATGTTAAGTACCATTTTCAGGTAAAGTGTTAGATGTAGTGTTCTCAAATTTAATGCAGTTAGAGAACCTTTTATAGTTATCTTTCTATAAAAATTTGAAAAGTCTAAGTTTAGTTGATTAATTATTAAAGACAGCTATATTACTTGTAAATTATAGTAAAGAACATTTTGCTATACTTGGAACTTTTAAATTTGTAACAATGGTTTTGGCTTAGGACTTGATATAGAAACTTACTTATACTTTAGAGTAGCATATTTATTTGGTAAGCATTTCAGGTTTCTCCAAAGAATATATGTGCAATGACTAAGGGAAAAATAAAGAAAAAAGAAAAATAATGAAAGATGTTTAAGCTTATCTGAGTCATAATTTTGCATAAAATATATGTAGTATTGATGTTTGATATTTTACTGAACAAAAAATATTCCTGTGACAGAAATAAGGCTGTTTAAAATTTTAAAAGTATGTGTTGGAAATACTTCCATAAAGTTCATTAGGAATGATCTGTTGGAATACATTTATCTGAAGTGCTATTTGGAAATAACATTTTCCTACATTAAATTTTTTTTAGGAGTTTGACTATCTTATTTGTTATTCAGAATTTTAACTTCAATAAAGTATAATAAGTATTTGTACATATTCTTTAAGAAATAGTGCATATGTAGATATATATGCTCTTGATGTTTTTTTAATTATACAATTTTCCAGGTGTAGGAAGCTCATCTTGCTAGTACTCTAAGTAATAGCATGATTTTAATACTGTGCCACTCTGTTATATATTCGATTGAATTTTTTACTGAATCACTTTCTGGCAATGGCCAATGCTTTTGATTCATCTGATGAGGAAGATAGACTGGCACACTCTGATGTTCAGTTACTGAAAGTTGACAGGTGAGACTTGGAAATCTTTGTAAATTGCCGCATTTTTGTGCCAGCTTGTGTGTGCCTCATGTTAAGTAAAGGACATTTCAATGCCTTACTTATAAATGTGTTGGTTAATTGTAACCTTAGTTGCAGCTGCAGTTCTTCCAGAAACTAAATTTAATGTCTTTGTTTCATTTATATATTTGTCATTTGTCTGCAATGAGCAATATATTAATAGGGCATGGTAATGTGCCAATTCTTACTATTGTTGAAATGTGCAATATTTACTAGGAACAAAATATTATTAATTTTGTTGTTAGCATGAAAGAAAGTTGAAGCTCATTGTTGCCTGTTTGTGAGTAAAGGGGGCTTGGGATAGATTTAACAGTAATTCAATTCTTTGTACACGTGATCCTCAATGTTCCCGGACTAAATGGTGCAGGAACCAGACAAAACACAAGCATAGACTGGACTGCTTTACAACTGCCTGTTGCCTCCTATCTGTTTTTTTTTGGTGATACGCAATGGGTGCATTTCATTTGTTGGCCGTCTGGACTCAAAATTTTCGTGGGACAATGTCGGATAAACCAAAATCTGGATTAAATGAGGGTCAAGTGTATTTTCAGATTGGTTAGTGTTATTTACTCATGGGACTTGTCATTGGGAAGGTAATTTCTAGTTCATTCATATACAGTGGGTGCAATAAGTATCCAATGTGCATTTACCTTTCTATGAAAAACTAGCAGCATCTATGTGAAAATAAATTATGAAATCCATGTACAATGAAGGGTTAAAAATGTCCACTAGATTATCTGTGCCCTGCCCTACCAACTGTAGCTAGGCCCTTCTAAATGCTGTCTTTGCTGGTGTGTAAGATGTATGCTTCACAATTATTACTGTACTTACCTTTTCTTGATCATTTTTAAGATCATAATCTACAGTAGATACCAACTTTAGGTTGAATCTAATCAATTTTTGTCAAACAAAGTGTCTTTGCATAATAGAGGTGCATCTAATAAGCTGGTAAATATAATAATTTCTTATTTTTAACTTCTTTTTTTGCTTTAATCATCATATAACTGAACTTTTATGGATAATTTTCCTCTGTTGTTCAGCTAGATAAATCTATCCTTAAATCTTTCATAGAAGTGTATGATAGGCCATAGCCAATAGGGTTGGGTTAGTTAGACTAGTCTATTCTATGCTATGGGTTTGGAATCCCTAGAGGGGACACTGTTAGACTACCTCAGTTTTAGCTAGGCCTTCAGGACTTCTTTCTTGCACACCTTGCTTCATTTAATTTTTATACCTTTTTTGCTCTTGTTTTTGTCTTTTCTTCCCCTTCATTCTTAACTTGCTGTTGCAATGTACATGGGATCCTGTGTGAGAACACACAATTTGCAAGATTAACCAAATTTCTTTAGTCAAACTCCAAACTAAATGGTTCCTTATTCTTGCTCTCTTTAGACATTTCATGTACAGAAGTAATTTTTAAATGACTAACTTATACTTAAACAACATTTTAGACCTGTTTTAATGTTTTGAGGGTTGAAAAAATCCAGTCAACGCAAAAATCTTATCTTATAATGTATTTTTCAACAACTAACTCATTTCACAACTTAAAAAAGTATATATATATCATTGTATTGTTTCTTACAGATTGAACCTACCTCATGATATCTTTGCTGAGAAAGGTGGAGCCGTTTTTTTGAGTGGACTTCCGGGCTGCTGGTTCCGCAACACTCACCAAGACCTCAATAAAGACATGGGTGAGAGTGTCAGAAGGTTTCTAGAGTTGATGGAGACAACAAAAATAAGAATGTTTTTACTGATGTCCTCAAAGTTAATTCGCATTCAAAAGCCCTTGTACTAATGCATGTCAAAAAAGGGCAATGCAATGGAAATATGTGAATCTTTGCTCTTTCATAGCAGCACATGTCATAAAAATGGCACATTAGTAAGCTGCCCATACAGGAACTGGTGTTTTTATGTTGAGACATTCAAGTGTGAAATTTAAGTGTATTATATGGTAGTCAATTTTGGGTAGTGACAAATTAGTTCTATCCTACCTTGGTAATTTTTCTTATAAGGTGTTCTCAAAAACAGGTGAGATCATTTACAATATTACTTCAGCACTTGTTCATCACAGTTCAGCTAAACCAGAAACTTGTAATATGGTGGAAGCCAACATGTTTAGTTATGCACTGTAAACCTTGGAATCTTGGAATTAGTTCAGGCACCATGTCTCATACCACACAGATTTGCTTGTTTTTTTAGACTCATGTTTTAATCTTCCTTTCCCAAGGGAAGAACTCTACCGCAGGGTTTCAAACCAAAAATCTCCTGTTCAAGTCAGAATTAATGCTGTCACTTGCACTATAGATCACAAATGTGTGGAACAAGACTTGGCTCATGTGCATGGGTCTGGCTTTCTGTTGCTTAAGTATTGCTCAGAAGAGAATGACAAGGACTAATTGTGCCTTGAGATCTGTATTAAATGTTTGCTTCAGACTCCCTTTATTTAAATTTAGGACATAATCCTATGCACATGTACAGGTTGAACCTTCCAAATCGGAAATTCCATAATTTGGTAGGACTTGTAATCCAGCATAATTTTAATTTACTGGACTGCTGCTAGAAACGATAAAGAAATTAAGTGGGGCAGTTAGGAGTGGTTATGCAAAAGGATTGTCTGGTAATAAAAAACAAATTTATGGGATGGATTGCTTTCAAACTTGGTATGCTTAGGTATGCATACATAATTTAATGAAAGGAATACATTTTGCTCTTTGAGGTATTGTTGATTTCTCTAAAAAAAATATAAATGAATTTTTTTTTGTACAATTTTTACAAAGTTTCACATCACATATTTTTTGTCCTAGAATAATGGGACTAGTCTCATTGTCCTTCAATGCATAGAACAAATGTACTGACGAATTTAAAGAAAAAAATTAGTGTATGACATTTCATTTACTTTTTATTTGTTCATGTTTTTCTCTAATTTTGTGTATAACTCTTCAAGTTTTCAAATGAAGGAAAAATTGTTCAGCAGTTTTGCTTTGCATTGCAATTTTCTATTGATATCATAGGTATGTTTCATATTGGAAGGTGAAAACTTCAGGAGCATAGAACAAATGTACTGACGAATTTAAAGAAAAAATATTTCACTGTCCGAGTCTGAAGCATCATCCTAGACTGAGCTGCTCTGAGGCAGTTGTAAGCTCCCTCCTAATTCTGTGCCCAAGTGCTGTGCAGCAGCCACACCACGTGGTTTGAACCATTCTAAATTGATTTTATGGTATAATGTATTGTTTACATGTGAATAATATGCGACTTCATGAAAATGGTACAATTTTTTCTTTCTACACCCATAGTGCAGCTATTTTTGGTGGTACAGTTTTCAAATTTTGATCTTATAAAAACATATTGCAGTCAAATGAACATTTTCAAACGTTTGAACAAAACTCCACTGCACAGTTCCCATAGGGACTACCTGCACTGAGGAAGTTTACATGGTCTGGAAAGCCTTGGGCCTGAAGGTTGCCAGATTTTTTAGTGTTTAACCTGTGTCCCTATTATAAGCTATCTTATTGTTCCATCCACTGTTCTTTTGGTGCTACTCCTGTAAATTATTTTTGAATTTTTATGTGCCGCTCCAAGTTGAGGAAATATTTGCACCAAAATTTCAATGGTCCACCCATATATCCTTGACCTGTTCATTACTGATTTTCCCCTCAGTGCAATTTTTTCAGTTCTCAGTCCACCTTACAGTGTATTTTATTTGAATTGATCACTGTTTTATACGAAGCTGTGCCTCTCACAGAGCTCCTAGTCAGACTTGGCATCACAGACGCCATTGTGCTGCTGGGAAAAGGAGAGCTGCGCAAGTACAGATCGCCTGCTCTGCTCTCCGTCTACCAGAAAAATAATATCCAAGCTCATTATCATCCCTTCGAAGATGGCTCTGCTCCCTCCATCGACTTAGCCATGAATATTCTTGATAAAACCATAGACATTTTGCAAAATGGCCGTCGAATTCTCATTCAGTGAGTTTTTGCTGTTATGTTGTAGGTTTCTTAAAAAATTTCCTAGTTAAGTTTTTGGTATAAAGTAGAGTTAATAGGACATGCATTTATTTCTGATTACATCTAAAGTAGCTCATCTTGTAAGAATATCTTAAATTAATATCTAAAAACCCTATTGCACTCTGCTGCAGTGGGTATAAGAAATTAGCGTTGAGCTGATGCCAGAAAAATTATCATGTTGAAAGGGTATTGATAAAGTAAGCTAAATTATAGTTACTTACCATTTCTTTGTGTTAGTTGCTATCTTTCATTAATGAGTAGTATAAACATGATGGTTTTAGTTCTAAGAAAGGGAACCCCCTCGGTCCTCTTACAGTATTTTCTCATCAGGTTGACTTGACTGTAATGTCCTTGGAGCTATAGTAATAGACCAACCAGAGATACAGCAGTGCATTCTTTGTAAGATATTTTAATATATTCTTCTGTTAATTTTCTAGCTTTACGAAGTTGAGCTGTACTGTGTTTTCTCCATTTATTTTGCTACTGTAGATCACACGAGAACAATGTTTGAGCTCAGCTAGTTGTATGTTTCAACAAAAGCCATAAATCTTAGCATGAAAAGAAAAGAAATCTTGTACAAGTGTCTGCATTTGTTAAATTTAAATTAGTTAGAGTGAGCTAGATATTACAGGAATTTTATAATTATTTGATTGCTATTCCTGAAAAGTATTTTCCTGTTAAATGTATACTCAATGCTCTACATGTCCATTCATTTAGAAGATAATAAAGAGTGTAGTTGCTTGCACGTGATGAAGTACTGCATGTAGATAAAGGTGCCCATACTTAGGTAAAGGCACTGCTATCACTAGTGCCATAATAGAGCACCATGGCCTTAAATCGATACGTCTGGGGGTGAGTACTGTAGTTTTTCTGGTGCATCTGGCATGTAGAAAGTGTCTGCATCAGTGCAAAGAACTGTTTTGGCTTACCATGCACGTGGAGACGCTGTAAGATGTGACCAGGCAGAAACATGAAGGGTGCTTCAGCAATGGGAAAGATTGTGATGTAGACCTCCTTCAACGCAGTGGAAAGATTATATATATGTATTGCATCATAGTGTATGATCAATTGCATAAGGAGTGTTTGTATACATGTATGTACTGTGCATAGTTTTAGTTTATGACTTAAGGTATCTACTGAGAATTGGTAAATAATAAATATTTATATCATGCATTGTGTGATAGCAGTATACATAATCATAGTTAATGATCGTAAACACACTGCAATATAAGTACGTAAATTCCTTT
The DNA here is from genome assembly GCA_014899125.1 of Orchestia grillus. Taxonomy (NCBI): domain Eukaryota; kingdom Metazoa; phylum Arthropoda; class Malacostraca; order Amphipoda; family Talitridae; genus Orchestia; species Orchestia grillus. Next base: position 16,589 of record VOMN01042819.1, read on the forward strand.
GTTGTATGGTGTAGTAAATCACATTCTGCTAAGTTTAAATTATGATAGCATTACTCCGATGCATAAAATTTATGGGCTCTTATAAATTGGTCTTTCTGGTAGCTAAATTATTTTGATGGCAAAAGTTATTCTTTTGTATGGGCACATTTACAAGAGTCCAAATTAATTTTATCTCTGTATTGTTTTAATAACCCAAGCTCCTTTTCGTATAGAAAATATGATTTCAAAGTCAGAGTTGATTTTCTGATTCAACATACTCTGGTGGCCTAGTCAGGGTGGTATCTACGTACGGTTGCTTCAATGTATAACGTATTTTAAAAAGTTTCACAGTGATGTCCACTGCATCACCCACTCGTAGCATCGAGTGTAGTGTGATGTTAGTTTTGTAAAACATAGGCTGCTTATTTAGTTTGTTTCTCCAGGCTTTTTTTCCCCTCGTGGGCATAGGATAGGGCGTAGGCAATAGTTATTTTATTTAGGTTTGTCTATCTTGTGCTATGGGGATTAGCATTCCCAAGGGGACATTGTTAGGTTACCTCAGCTTTAGCTAGGCCTTCGGGACTTCTATCTCCCGTGCGCTCTTTGATTCTTCCCATTTTCATGCTTTCTTCACTAATGATTATTTATCTTCTCTCCCTCCTTCTTAACTTGGTGTTCCCACGTGTAGGGAATCCGGTGTGGAACCGCACCTGTGCATAGATTCCACGTTTTCTATAGTCCGTACTAAATGGTTCTTTCTTCTTCTTGCTCTCTTTGGGACGCATTTTGTGTGGAGAGGGAGCTTTAAACAAATAATTATCAATCAATCTCATTCTTCATAATTGAATAATTTATTTTTATATTTTTTCCCCGTTTACTCTACATTCAATTTTATCATTTTAATTTCATTTGATTATTGATTTGTGTATGTGACGTTCCTTTTTAAAAATTTATCCAAACGGACATGAATTGTGATATAATTATGCTATCATATGTCTTTGCGTAATGGTTATTGCTTGAATTGTGCAATAACTGTTTCTTTAGTGTTATGTCCTCAACCTTGTATTTAGCATGGAACGAAATAAAAGATTCGAGAGTCCCTTCATGGTTGAGCTCACATATATAGAAGTATTCCTTGTATTATATAATGTAAGTCAGTACGAAAGTATATTTTGTAGCATGACTGCCTTTGCTGCTTTATACGTGAGTTCCGTTTTAGAATGTATATCAGGTGACGAAATGCTCGCGTTAGTGTATGTCCTCAGCCTCAGTCTGCGCCACAAACGATGTGTAGACGATGCGGTGCCGTGAAATCACGGGGTAGTAATCTCGCTGTCTGACGGCGTAGGACTTGGGCAGCAGCCCGAGAATGGACCCCTCGGCTCCTCCCTGCTGCCGCTTTCCATTCTATTCTAAATGGATAATAATCTATGCCGTATAATAGGATGCTAAGTGTACATGTTTTTGTTTTGTGTGACTAGTATTTTTTGCATTGACGGTATTAGGCAGGAGAAAGTTCACGAGTCCAGATTCTTTGGTACGTAATCCTAATCAGTGTGATTGTCAGGGAAGGCAGTTTGTATCAGTGATACAATTGACTGTATCGATTTTTTACACGAGATTTGCCTTCAATTTTGACGTCGTCGACGAATCCCACTATACAATAATAGCCCAGTGTTGCTTGCTTGGTCCGTCCGTCTCTCTGTCACGCTCTTGAGGATTTAGGTAGAAAATTCCCCAGCCCATATTCTTAATCAATCAGCGAGACTGTCAGAGACAACAGTCTGTATCAGCGATAGTGCAGATAACAATATTTCACGTCAGAGTTACTGTAAATAAGAGGGCATCTTGAGAAATGAACATAATTTGTCCCGCCATTTTTGGCGTGGCGCTTCAACTAGTAATAAAATAAAGCACAATTTGTGCAGCTGCATGAGCGGAGTTGGCAGGACGGGCACCATAGCGGCGTGCCTGCTCCAGTGGCTCGACGAAGACCTACCTGCGGAGGACAGCATCGCCTTCGTCAGGAGCATCAGAGGCAATCCTGCCATACACAGTCTCAAGGTAAGCATCTTGGTAAATTAGTGCATATTATTTAGCATATTTTGCTCTATCAGGTAAATTAGTGAACTTGATTTTAAACCAAAGAAAATCTTAACACGAGTTTACTCGTTCTTATTAGACCTCTCATGGTACAAACCGTCCATTCCTGAGTGTACTCGTACATCACGAGTAAATAAAGTCTTGAAATTGTGCGTTTTAGCCTGAAAAACTATGGTAAGAAGTTGTGGGAGCATTTATTTTGATGAGGGTAGAGTACCGTGTTGAAGCTTTTTGCAAATCTATGTACATACTGTAGTTGTACCTGAAATATCTGGTCAAGCTGTGAATGCCCCTTGAATTTTTCTTCTGATTGAATCATCATGACCTTTTGAGTTATAGAATGCTTCTGAACTTCATGCTGCTCGAGAAAGATGTGCTTAAAAGAGCTCAGTATCCAAGATACAATGTGTCGGGAAATATTCGAGGTCTTGGCGACTACCGAGTCAAAAATTTCCGGTGAAGGGCCCAATCAAAGACGCCTAAGAAGAGGCTGAGCGTTCGGCACGAGCAGCAGACACATCGCTCTGGTGACGGCGAGAGCCTAATTTACCCTTACTAAACGTGTCATTGATCGACTCCTCGGAGGCAATGTAAATTCCTGACGATGGTTTCAATCCTCGAATGAAATACAAATTGACGTGAAAAGCAAGTTGAGCCGACTAAGTCATTAATTGAGTATTGAAATTTTTATCTTTTGTCATATTAGGCTGATGGAAGCTTCCTCCAGTGTGAATTCCTGACGATGGACAATGTGCTTTTTTTCGTTTAACGTAACTGCGCGCTCTACCTCTCACAGAGATCAACATTAGCACGGAATATAAAGTTTAAAAGTAGGTTTAAATGTTGTTGTTGGTGTCTGATGCTTTTTTTTTTTGCCAATCCACCGTTAAGTGACGGCGACCTAATTCTTTGTAATAAAGTTTTCTTTTCGGAAAGTTGCTTGAAGGAAGTAGTTTCATCTGAATGTCAAAGTGAAAGCTTCATTAAAGGCTCGTATTTGTAGGGTTGTTTTCTCCCTGCACCGGCCAGTGAGAGTGCTGCTCAGGTCTGGCACTCCTTTCGTGCAGTGTAGTGGCCTCAGGTGCAGTGTAGTGGCCTCAGGTGCAGTGTAGTGGCCTCAGGTGCAGTGTAGTGGCCTCAGGTGCAGTGTAGTGGCCTCAGGTGCAGNGTGGCCTCAGGTGCAGTGTAGTGGCCTCAGGTGCAGTGTAGTGGCCTCAGGTGCGTGACAGCCGAGGCGCTCTTTAGTGGGAATGTCACTCATTTTGCCACCAGCCGATACTCAATTATTTTTTAACGATGGATTTTATTTGTGTGTCGTGAATTATTGGAAGCAATATTTCGTCGTGAATTTTATATTATTAATCATATAAAATTAATATCATACTTCACAATTTTGTCCCAAATTTTATTCATTTTCTTAAAGTTTAAAAGATATTCCCTGGCCAATTTTCTTGAGACTGCGTAGAAATAAAATGTGTTATCTGGCAACTTTCATAATAGAAAAATTATGCGTGATTTTCGGCGTTGCTCAATGATAGTATTCTTGTCTCAAGATGCTCTAACTTCACATTTTCTGTCTCGTATTCTTGATGCTAACAACGCGCACTTCATTGCAGCAATACAACTTTGTGATGGAGTTCAGGGCGCGGCTGGCGGAGGAGCGGGAGCGGTCTGTGTCCCGGTGACGACCCGCCGCGCACTGCTGACGGTGTGAACCCTACTGCTGCTAGTGTGTCGGCCCAAACCTTGTCTACTTCTGACTCACTCTGCTGCCAGTCGTATCTGACTAGTCACCTAGCTAGTCCTCACCTATTTCTAGTCTGTACCTATATGAACCTGTACTCATATGCGAACTCTATGTATACTGTACGATGGTCTACCTCGACGCTTGCTCGTTTGACAAGGATGGACGGAAATGAGTCGGAACATTCACGTAAGCCAACTCGGTACTGGTGGTCTCTTTCTAATTCGGGTGATGAGGTATACGATCTTTCTTGTAATTTTGACTTCTTGTTCGGTAGCTCAACGGTTCTGTTTCCTCTGCCAGGTCTCTCTCAAAAGTTAAGAATTTCAGAGAGGAGACTAAACGCGGTGCTGGGCACTGGTAACGGGTTACGCTAACAAGTTGATCTTCATTCTCTGTTTATTTCGTTGGTCACCGAGTACACATGCTAGCTAGAGGCATACCTCAATCACTGGTTTCTCTTCATTCTATTTCTCATCGCTTGGCCAAGGTTTTAGACGTTTTTAATCGGCTTTTACTCAGTGAATTTTTTTCAAGAAAGGATTCAGCCTTTAACTCATCCAGCCAACCAGGCTGAATCTCCAAGCCATATTAGCATTGCATATATGTTTTTACAACTCATTTATTATCTTCCGTTGCATTCATTCTAGCCGTAGCTAAACACGCCATTTACTAAGGGTTTCTCCTCTTTGTCACACTCAGTGTTCCGATCTCCGTGCACAATGAAAGTGGTAGATGAATTCACCTCATGCCTAGCCATTTTAATTTCATAACTCTTTTTAACGCTACCCAAGTCTGCCTCTGTACCTCGAGTTGCAGCAATGCATGACAAGCATTTTCCATCTTAAATTTATTTTATTCACGCTCTCTCGTTTTCCGATTCGGTCTCACTGAAGTAGCCGTGTGAACTTTTTCATAATTACCTTGTAGTAATTGATTTCATAGTTTGCATGGCTGCCTACTCTGAAATGCATTTTAATCTATTGTTCTCTATCTGAAAGACGACCGTTTGGTCTACTCATAAGTTTTGACGTATTTTTTATAAACCTAATTTTATGCATCAGGTTTTGTTTATTCCGTGGAAAAATTCCTGCATGATAGAGTTCGTATAATTAAATTTACTGTCTTTGAGAGGCAAGTTTAGCTTCGATAAGCAAGCTTAACCTGATTTCAGAAGACGTTCACGGATGTGGTCATGTTTTGGTTGACAAACAGGGCCACGTAGCTGTGTGTTAGTTGGACGGGATTTTCATTTGACTTTTTCCAAGCCTTCACGCATGTTGTCGTCGTAGTGTGCTGGTGGAACCAGAGCACACCTACCTCGTGTGGTGGAGTATTCACAGTTCCTAATCTCCGAGCCTCTGTTGCAATAGTCGCATATTTTAGGGGCATCGCTAGTCTAATTCAATTGCTTAAGCTAGAGAGCTAATGCGCAGCATTTTGCCTCACCTTTTATTGTCCCAACTTGTTTCTTTTAACAGATTGGGTGTGAGGTTTTGTTCATCTTGTGTCATTTTGCTGATCATTCTTCGAATTAAAATGTTGCATGGAAGCATCGCTTGACTACTGTGATTCTTAGAATACGGTTGTTTTAAAATTATATTTTTGTCATCCCTCGAAATTTACTGGTTTTTCTTTTGTAAATATTAATGTTATGTTTTTGTGGATATGGCTGTTCTCTTGGCTCTGATAATCTGCATCTGACGCTTTATGACGCTTCAAAACCATGTTGTGTTAGGAAGCCAGCTGTGTGCGGCTCCAACATTCAATACTGACATTCAGTGAACACCAGCTGGAGTACGTCTCGTTAAGTAGCCGTACAGCTGATGCCGCAACTGAGACGTTCATATGTCACTGGCCTCGCGTGCTGAGCGCACAGACGCTGCAGGTTCATGGATCTGACGTGCGCCAGAAGACTTCTCAGCTCTTGTTCAGGGTCTCCATCGTTTGCAAGTGTTTTGGCGAGCAGTAAGATGAGTTCAGCGTAAATCTAATGTTATCTTAGCTTTTGTTTCCTTACTGAGAGATTATATGGGAACGCATGTTATTCTCTGGGATGTACTGTGCAGTTAGTAACTAATTGTTATAGGCAAGTTAGTTTGCAGTATAGTTATGCTTTGATAGTTCAATGCAGTTTTAGCTCATCGGGAGTCTCTGTCTGTTGGCGGCACAAGAAGTGATTGCGAAAAGAGAAGGTTGTGCTTACTGTTCTGTTGATAACTCGTGGTCAATGAAATGTCGATAAACTTTTAAAGTCAAACTGATGCTTGTATATCAGGTCGTACTGCATCTTGTCTTTCTATCGAGTTGTATTTTGCGTCGCACAAGTGTATTTTACGGAACAGAACATTTTTGGATCGGACCTATCCGTCTAGTAACTTAGATGAGGACTACTTTATCTCAAGTCTAATTTTGAGCGTAAAAATTAGAATTGAGGTATGGGACTCGCGTGTGTTGCTTGAAGCACGTACGGTACATAATAAATTTTTATTATTCAAGGACTACGAATCTTGTGTCACGACGAGTCTTTAAATACGTTAGTCTAATTGATGTATTTGAACTTATTAAGTGTTGTGTGTTTGTGTAGTTACAAATATAGAGCGCACTGAACTACTGTTAAATTTAAGTCGCACTCTTTATATTACGGTGCCTATCTTCAATATATTGTGCACAACTATTATTTTTAGACTTTGAGTGGGATTTAAAGGGTAAGAATTAGTGAAAATCCATCCGGATATAATTGACGGAAATTTTCAGCTCCATTCATGAGGCTTCACTTGATGTAGAATACGAACGTTCATCTGTCGTTCCGACTATCATAATTGCCCTAGGTCGCAAAATAACCAAGTAATGGAACTAGTTGTAACTAGGGACATAAGTACCTCAGACCTAGTAATGATTATAGACCTCTTTGCAGATTCTTAACGAAACTGTAACTTGTAATGCAGAGAGAGCAGTAGTAATAGTTCTGTGATACGACACCTGAAATCTACACTACGTTCCTTTCTTGTGTACAATATTCAACAGTTTCTCTTACAACGAAGTTTAACAAGGTCCCTCGCCAAATTTTTCTTTTGACTTGTTGGCTTTAGGGTAACATTGGTATCATGTTTGTGTACAGTGTCTCGTGGGTGTAGACGACGTGTTACTTCGGAAGCTTATGGACGATGTTCAGTCGGATCTGTATTTTGCTACTGTTTCTTCAGCGGGACGTGGTCGTCATATCGTATTTTAGTGGGCTCCTTAGCGCAAGTGATAGCGCGCTTGCCTCCTATTCACAAGGTACTGGGTTCAATACCCTGGACGGAATGCGTCCTTTGGGAAAGAAAGGTTGAGCACGAAATGCCTGGGAAGGCAAGACACCTGAAGTAATGAATAAATGTAAGCGCTGTTTCCCAAAAAGGTGCGTTCAATTTTTAGTAAATCAAAAATTTCTTTCCCCTCTTAGAATGTCAATATCGGAACGTGTTGAAATACCTTTTAAATGAATCGCAAAACTTAGGTGTCGTTATCATATATTGCAAATTCGCTCTTACGGTGAACTTGGTATCTACATAGTGCAGGTATCTTGATGCCTCTTTTGATTTTAAAATACGTTGCATAGTAATGAATAGAGTGTTTAAATTCAACATTGTATACAAATTGTAATAAGCTCACTATGAAGCGAAGTAATACTGGAGTTCCAACTCGACATATCAAAAACCATCTATGTTCGGCGAGGACAAAACATCGTCGTAGTAATAGGGAGTAGTGTCATGGTGACGACGACAGCCAAAATTTCTCAGGAGAAAAAAAAGGCTCAACGGGCTAGTTAGAATTATATGTACAACCTAGTATAAGAAATCTAATAGACGAGAGCTTCATTCCTGCGTTTCCTTTCCTTGACAACAACACGTCGTCAAGCTGCGCAACGTAAGTGTAACCCCCAAACGCTTACGTTGGGCGGGAGTAATTAATACATACAGTGCAACAATTCCCAGGTTGTTGCGATTGGGGTATTGTGCCGTGAGAAGTTAACAGTAGATGAGGCAATAAATTACAACCTCTTTCAGCATGAATTCCCCCTTGCATATGTATACTAAATAATCATTCACCCGTTAACGCATACTCAGGTTTCCTAATGGATACCATATCGTTATAATACAATCACGGCAATGGTATTGCCATAAAGTGAATTACTATTTGGAGTCTTTCGAACGTTTTTATACTAGAAAAACTTTCAAATGTAAATCGAAGTGCATGAACAGTACTAATTTAGTTCTCATTCCAAAGACAACAATTATTTAAGTAATAGGACTTTTTTTTCACATTGATTTTGCTAATACGTACGACCAACTAATACATACTGTATAAATATTAAGATTTTATTGAAATGAATTGACTATGCGTTTGAGGGTAAAGGAAAAAACCTTTGCATGACATGGTATTCATGAAGTGTTGTCATTAGCATTATTTCAATTAAAATGTTATTTTTGAAAGTAATTCATAAAATTATGAAATGAACACTGTTTATCAAAAATTGCACAAATTCAGAGGTTCTCAGAACATGCAATTATTAACCTGAACAATCACTTTAATAAAAACGAGAACTTGCGCGTAAAAATTTTCTCACAAGTTCCACATCGTTTTTTTGCCAAGTAATTACACCCATAAAGTCACCAACTTCGTGTAATAATCCTTCACTTCCCATACATCAGATACGTAATACTTTCGGACAAGAATACTTTTTTCCATACCACATCTGGTATGAAAATTTTTGAGTATGAAAACTCTTTACATTCCGTACCTTATCTGGTACATAATACTCTTATAAAAAAAATGCCTAACTTCCCAAACCACATGTGACAAATTTTTGCGCAAGTCCTTTACTCTCTGTACATCTGGTACCATTCTTCTACAAAAACTTTCAGAACCACGTTAAAATTTTCCTACAAGAACTCTTTCCTTTACTTTCCGTACTACACGAATCCAGTAAATTTTTTCGAAAAAATTTACACTCAACTACAAGTTCCCTACAAGAATGCTCTACTTTCTGTACCACATTTGAAGCTTGTTCATGTTCTTGACCTTCCTCTGGAGCTGCAGGAGAGCGTAGAGGAGAGCTTCAGCAGTGGGAGGACAGCCAGGCACGTAGAGATCAACGGGCAGAATACGATCGCAGCCCCGCACCACCGAGTACGAGTAATGGTAGTAACCTCCTCCATTTGCACACGAGCCCATTGAGATCACCCAGCGGGGGTCGGGCATCTGGAGCAGATAGAACGCTATTCTCAGTTGCAAGGTGACATTTGATTGAAAGGAGAGAAACTTGGTTTCAACAATGATGATCACTAACAAAATGTTTCTAAATTACTTTTAGTGACAGGATATGTGAGCTCAGTGAGGAATATGGGATTTTAATCTTCCATTACTAAGGAAATCTCTCAGTGACTGCACAAAAATTGTTTGAGGCGCACCAGGAATAGAACCTTAGACCTCCTCACTGAAAAGCAAACGTGCAACTCCATGCGTCACAAAGAATTCAATCTAGCATGGTACAGGTTTCTACTAACTTGTAGAATATCAGAGATATCAATTAAACAGCTTTGAGGTTTAATAAAATACAAAAAATTTTAGTTGCATAAGTAGGTATCATGAGAGCACTATGAGCAAATTCTTATTGGACTAATATTTTTGACCATAAATTTGAGGATAATTTTTTCGTTTTGCTAATAAAATTATACAATTATTTTCCTCATTCTTATTTCACAATACCTTGCCCAAATTCAAATTATCTCACAATGCTCTCCTGCTAACTATTTACTATTTCTATGAAGTTTTACTGAATTATCAAAAGAATTGCCGAAGTATTAAACACTTTGTTTTTCCTGAAAAACTATTTTCTTTCAAGATATCAGATAAACGTTTTTCTGGAAGACTATTCTAAGCTGGAATATAGCTGCATTATCTTGTTCAAGTAATTCAAGTACTAAATCTCTTTCCAACAATTCTCTCTATCGCACTTTTGAGTCAATTTCAATAATAAGTAGACGGTGCATTCCACGAAAAACATGGGCTTTTCAAATATTTATTACTCATTAAGAACAGATGATAGATACTTGAACTTAGTCCCATTCTAAAAGGTGAAATATCCATTCTTCCCAAATAAATTTTGTAGTCATACTAGTTCAGGAACTATTATACAAAAAGTAAGATTGATTTTTTACCCATTGCATAAGCGGGTTTTTAAAAGTGTAATCACTAACTTCAATTGCTTGAATAGAGCTGCACATCACAACAAGCAACAATAAAGAACAAGGAATTTTTAAAAGTAAACATTTTCAATAATACAATTTTCAATTTCAGTCCCTATTAATTCATAAATTCCAAACAATGGCCACCATTGCTCGGAAGAAACTTTTGGCATCTATCTCTCATTGCTTGCATCAATTTCATTTCACGGTTGTCTCGAGCCCATTAACATTGTGGATAATAATGAGACATCTCTAACTTAGAGATAAGAAAATAGAATGATCGTTTTGTTTATTCTTATAATTACCACTCTACCTGCACGAACTTACTAAAAATTCAATAATTCTTCCACATATTAATAGTTCTGATTGGAAATAATAAAGCTGCACTTTTGATTGATTACTAAGATTAGATTTATACTATTTCGATTTTGCTCTGCAAGAATCTAGTTGGTTTAATAATTCTTGAATTAATTAAGAATTTCTCTTTCGACACTTGACAGTCGTAAAATTTTAAAATAAGTATGAGATTCTCTTTCCATACATTACTTGTTTTGATAAACAAAAAGAAACCGAATTTATTTTTAGAGAGAACATAATTTTTTGCACTCGATATCATGTAGCCATTTTGATTTTTATATAATTTTTCATTTAAAAGAGTTTTCCAAGTCAAACCAACTGTACATTTATGCATGAATTTGTAAGCTTTTAAACACCAATTATTTCATATTACACATAACCACCTCAGTGAATGGCACTGCTTAAAATGGAGGATACCCCCCCGAAAGTGAAAACCATCTCCACTCAGCAATGAGTCCTTTACTGACCTGATCATAAACCTTCCTTAGCGCAGGGGCCATCTTGTTGGTGAGGGTGCCCGCTACAATGAGCACGTCAGCCTGGCGAGGCGAGGCTCGGAACACAATACCCAGCCTGTCAATGTCATAGCGGGCTGCAGCGCACTGCATCATCTCCACAGCACAGCAGGCCAGGCCGAATGTCAGTGGCCACAGGGATCCCTGGGCAACCAGCTTTTACTTTAGGCAATGCCCTAAATCCTTGCAAATAGCGCACCACTAATGCTAATTTTACAAAATGTATTTCAATCACACAGAGTTTTTCTGCGTATTCCAGTTTTGACCTCATTTTCTGGACTGTCAAGTTAGACAATCAAAACATAGTTCAGTGAAAACGTTGAAGTGTAGTATCATTTTTTCCCTGGCATTTCTTAGAGGCTTGTTGACTTAACTTTAATTCAGCAGAAAAAAGCACATGCACTTCAGAAGTAACAAAACCGAGATGTGAGCACAATTAAAGTAAGACTTGGAACAGCTAATATTGAACATCATTAATTCTTGCAAGACAGAAAGAAAAATGAAATCAAGAATACTCCTACTGAAAAACTTAACATACTCCAATGAGAAGAGAAAAAAACAAAGATTATTGTTGAAGATAAACCTGGGACTCCGACAAACCCTCTTATAACAAGTGCCCCTCAGGGGGCATAGGATAGGCCATAGGCAATACTGAAGCGCTGCTTTCACTACCACTACAACTACAACTACTTATAACAAGTGTTACCCTACTTCTGACATGACTATGGTTATTTTTGAAAAGCTGAAGATTTTCTCCAGTATACAGGAAATATCAGCCCTCTGAAATTTCAAAACAGCCCAAAATCCAAACCAATAATAATCCTTTAAGACCAAATTGCTTTACATTTAGTATGTACACTAAAAGGGTAAAAAACATTATCTATCTTTGATTTAAAATTTACAATCTATGAGAAATGCTCATTGTTCTGAAAAACACTTCTTTGGAGAAATCACATTGGTATTAATAGAAAATGAATTACTGATTGCAAGAGAATACATAACACTAGTGTTATTGATAATTTAGGATTGAGCACAAAAACCACCTATCATACAAGAATTCAGCCTTTAAATGGCATACAAAATTACACAGAATTTACAAAAACTAGCACACAAGAATGAAATGAGACCACACCTTCCTTCCCCAGTTGAGTAGATCATCAAGCCGTGCAACTGCCCATTCCCCCTTGCTGGAGGTGTTCTGGAAGGGGCTGTAAGGCTTATATTTTTCTTCTGTGCTGGTAGATGGAACGCTGCTCTGCAAGTTGCTGCCCGAAGTTGACGTTGTGTTGATGGTGGTCACAGTTGGTGATGCTCTCTGCAGCAGCTGAGGCAAGTGACGGGTGCATCCTGGAGAAAAACCTCTTTAAATGATGGGAAAACCATTCATTCCCATAACAACTACTAGCCACTCAGGCATGGTCCAAGGGTGCAAAAACTAGCTGCAATATCCAAGTTATTCTATTCCAAGGTATACATGTAAAATGGAGCAGATACACACCAACACAGCTTGTAGAGCAGACATAGCTTGGCTGGTTCATCTGTCTCTCTGTCATGGTCTTGAGGATTTAGATAAGAGAACATTTCCAGGTCAGTATTCCTAAACTATAGTGAGACTTGTCAGATACGGCAGTCAATACCAGTGAAATTTAAAATAACATTTGATGTCCCACTTACCATAAATAAAAGGGATCTTAAGAATTTAACATCATTGGTCCTGCCACTTTTGGTGGGATGCATATACTAGTATTAAGAACAAACTATGGTATATCCCTTCATTTTCGTTGGGGCCAGTATACTAGTTATCTTATAAAGTGCAAGTTGTGGGATGCAAGTCAGCTCAGAAATGCACATCAAATCATGCTTATCTCAAAGTAAAACTCAGAAGGTCTCTAGTTTGATACCTTGAGGTGAAGTTCTTCTTGTGGGAAAGGAAGATTGAGCATAATATTCCAGCTGAGGGCTATTTCTTTGAACAACAGTACTATTAAATCATCAATTTCATGGTAATGTTAAATGATGATGATGATAATAATAATAAAAGGTAAGAACATATCACTAACTATTGCATTATTACACTTTCACATATTTTTCCACAATACAGTTCTGAAACTGAAACATTTTTATGATTTGCGTATCACTTCAGCATATCAATTCCTTATAGGCAAATTCTCACGATAGGTAAATAAATACAGGATATCAACTTTTTCATCAAATTGAGGCCTTAACAATCAATATTTCAAGGAAATCAATTTTCTAGACAAATCAATTTCCAAGCAAATAAATTTCTTCAGCAAATCAGCTTCTCAAATACATAAATCATCCTTTCAGACTAACAACTTTTCAATAATAGACACAACAAGCAATGCAATAGATTCAAGAATTCTGAAATCCTTGCACATCTACAAAAAATAAAATATATAAAATAATGCTAAATTTTAACTGTCCCATACACCTTGCATAAATCAAGTGGCCAAAATGTGCTCAAGTTTTTTATTATACGCAGGTTAACTATGTAGGAACTTTTTAATTTTGTCCTAGTTTTCGTTTTCTTATTTTAGAAATGTGTATTTTTTTCACTTAAATTTTGTTATGTAATTTCATCATATATTTTACTGTTTCAGATGACATTCACTGATGATGTGATTTTACAAAACCAGACTGGTATGAGTGTCAATATATGTTTTTTATAGCAATGATTATGTTTCTTTTTATAATCAGCATTAGATTCTATACTAATGACCCAATCTCCACAAGTTAGTCATGAAACTTTTCAAGATCAACCCAGACATCAATGAGCTAAATGAAAACCAACTCAACCTACCAAGGCATCAAGTTTATTTTTTAATGAATTTTGCTTGTACTTTGGAAAACAGAAATTATACACTTATAGATCATTTACATCAGGAAGAAAATGTTACATTATCTAACTGAGATACCACATAGTGATGGAACACTAAAAATCTCCATAAAATAAAAAATGAACTTGGCTTATGATATTGTTCATTCATAAATTAATCCAGTATGAAAACAAATGCATTGTACATGCAATTCAATATTTAAAGCCATGGCTTTTTATTACTATCAGTCAAATTTGGCATTATCAACATCAAGTGTCTAGAAATAGAAAGCAGGATGCCATGCATGATCAAATTAAAAAAACTCCATCTACACTCAGAAGTAACATCATAAACTCTCTTTACTATTGTGATGCATCATTCTTGTAACTAATTTGAAATAATTGATGCTAAACTCTGGGTAAATTTTCTACTGTCCCACTACACCTTTTTATTCATTTTATAACTCTTCTTTTTAACATCATAACTGTTGAAATTCATGACAAGCTATGATAGATTTATCATCACAAGTTGTATTTAGTTGTACTTATTATTACACATATATTTAATAGAAAATAGTTTTTGCAAGGTTGCAACTCATATACATCATGTTTTATAATATATATATTATATTCATTACTATACCTACTACTCTTTGCCAGTTAGAGGAGATACCTAGATAAAAAATAATATGTTAACAAATCATTGTCCGATTTTAGCAGTGAATGATGCAACAGTAGTGATGTTTTTATTACTTGTTGTGAATGTGGAATATTCTGACCTGTTAGGCACTGTCTTCATGCTATTAGTCTGAGCATGGAATGCTTGAGTCTAAGGGCAGTGAAATTTAACTAGCTTTAGCATTCAAAAAGAAAGATTAGGAAAAGAATAATATTTCTTGGCAATTATTGCCAAGAAATAATAATCTTTTATCTTTATTGTTATGCTCAAAAGGAATGAAGGTGCAATTTTTAGTCACCCTGGGGTGACCATTGGGTGACAGGTTTAGTCACAGAAAAATTTAAAGCTACATTTTGATGAATTTTTTAAATTTACCCTTAGATCATTTAAATTACTTTTATAACTTCATTAGTTTTCTTTAAAACTCTTGAAATTCATGATGAGCCACAGCATATTTAACATTACCACTAATCACAGGTAAAAATATTGATTAAAGCTAATCATTGTTTAACTATTTTTAACAAAATGTGTTTTACATGGAAGCAACTTACATCATTAATACCAACTTTTATAACAGCAACGGATATTATACTATATACATAACTACACTCACCCTAAAAGACAAAATGTTCCAACTTACATATGTATAAATGATTATTTTTAATATCAGTATCATTATTACATTTAATTATTATAACAGCCAATTAATAAAAATTTCTTTTATATTGGAATTCAAATGCGGTAAGTATAAGTGACCTGCTGAATTGTGAATTTTTAAAACAAAAAAAAAAACGAAAGAATTTGAACGTCGTTCAAATACATGAAACCTTTCTAAAGTGAAATCACTTTAATAGAATATATCAAAAACAGTACCCAATACTACTAGTAAGAACTTTGCACTTACTAAATAATGCCATTACAGTTAATTTCTTCTTTGCCAGACAGCTGATACAGTCGTACTTGTACCGTTTGGAAACTATTGCTTGTGGTCAAGTCTTAACAGTTATTGACACTCAATCGCAACGATACGACGAGTTCCCGAATAATGCCAAAATAAACGAGTTGAGGCAGATATTTGAAGATGAAGTAATGTCTGTAACATTATTAAAATTTATTCACACGGAAAAAATGCACATGATGTCTGACAGTGAAACAGTTATGTTCTGCAATAACAGTCTCTACAATCTTTTAAAACCATCTGCACATTGAAGAGGTAAGTATGGGGTCCTGTGTATGTTGGATATCAGTCGCTTTTTTACGAAGCACTTTTTTACATTCTCTTAACTCCCTGTAGATTTTACAATTTTGGTTGTAGCTTTATTAACCTTTTACCGGAGGCTCTTTGCCGAGTGCAAATTTATTTTGGAAGGATTAAATAAGCAATAGGAGAACTTAGATTTATTTTATTTAGCAGAACAAAAAATGGATCGGTCTTTCAGGGGGTGATAGTGATCTTTGTAAGTTGTGTGTGTGTGATCGAGTCGGTAAATTTCAACACGAAGACGAGGTCTTGAACTTATCATTTTTTCCTTTCGGTATAATAACACTGTCACGAATAGCATCATCCACTGCTACTTCTAAAGAGTTCAAAATTACTTCATCATGAAGTAAGTCCAGCGATAATAACCCAACAGCTTTCGGTACATTCTCTCCACCATCAGAGACG
The DNA here is from genome assembly GCA_014899125.1 of Orchestia grillus. Classification (NCBI taxonomy): domain Eukaryota; kingdom Metazoa; phylum Arthropoda; class Malacostraca; order Amphipoda; family Talitridae; genus Orchestia; species Orchestia grillus. Next base: position 32,701 of record VOMN01042819.1, read on the forward strand.
CCAATAATTTTAAGAAGTTTTATACTTCTCACGTTAGCTGCAAGTACGTGTACAATTCATAGAAACCCTAGCAAAACTAAATAATTTGGTACGAAATACGTAACACCTAATGAATAGTAACGCCGGAAGCTCGAGATATTCGCCAAAGTCTTCAGTTAATCTTAAGTCCCGATATTCAACTCAAATCGAGTAGCTCTTGCTTAAATATGTTCTCACACTGCTAAGTACAGTATTTTCAGCCCATGTCCATATGCAGGCTACCGCCCGTAGCCGCCGATAATGACATCGCATATTTTCCCTCAACACTGTTACAGGCCAGAGGAAGGCTTTGCGTCGCTTGTAGCAGTCATTGGTGTAACCCTTAAAACTGCGATGCACAAAGCGCACAACGAAAGTTATAAATAACGGAAGATCGCATTCCAGTCAGTTGGACATATATGAAATGGAAAACGGACCTTGAGGTGTAGGTTTTTGACCAACAAGGGACAGACGGAAAATTTTAGAAAAATGCAGCTACACTTTTTGACTATAAAAAATCTTTAGTTTCTCAGATTGATGTCCCCAAATGGATAGAGCACAACAATGAAAATCGAATGCTTGTATATTTTATTAAGGAAACACAGCGTATTTAGCAACCTACTAGGGGTGAAATACAATAAGAGAAAATTAGATTCTTCGTGAAGGTCATGATAGTTTAGACACACCTTATAAACACAGGACACAAGAGATATATTTAAATTAATTTTTTTTAGAACAGTAACAAAAATGGCTTCTCCTAACCTTGAATAGGTTAGTCTTCAACATTCACTTATTTCATGAGCTCAATTGTAGGGCGCAATGCTTGATCGTAAACAAAAATTGTTTTCGGTGTGTAAATTTATTGTGTGAAGTTTTTTACGTAGCCCGCATAATATCACGAGACTAGGGTGGTCTTGAATATCTTGAATATCTTGATCTTGAATATCTTGAA